>OY747705.1:33695297-33955297 GCA_963556495.2 Valencia hispanica
AACCCTGCATAGAATAGACGGTATAGATAATGAATGGATGGATACAATAAATTGGTACAATTTTATCATACCCAGAACTACAGCCATCAGGCTTTGTTTTTGCTGTGTTGATTTCAGCAATCCAATCCACATGTGTGATCTTAGAAAAAAGGGTGTAGAAAGAGAGGGACAAAAACCAAAAGGGTGGGGACTTTACGGAAAGAGTGCCTGATAAAGGGATAGAGTAATATTGGATTTTCAAGAGAATCTGATGTATGAATGTGTTTGATTAGAACAGAGGGTGGAGTGGAAAATGGGATAAAGATTTGGGGGAGGAGGAAGAATGTATAACGGAGAGAGACAGAAGGAGAGGCGTGTGAGAAGGGAGGTCTGAACGTAAGGACAGGACAAAAAAAAGAGAAAAAGTCCTTCACAGGAGAGAGGGGGAGCTGGAGTACTGTGACTGAGACAATATTCACACAGAAGCTCCAACTGCCCAAGTTTTTATTCCTTTTCTTTGCCTCCAAGAATGATGTGATGGTTTTATATCAGCTGGGAAATATAAACCGTTAATGCTAAAAGACATCTGTGATGTGCTTCAAGCACCAGTAGTATTTCTTCGGACAGCAACAGAGAATATAAACTTGAGAACTTTCAACCGACTGAAACACGAGCAAGAAAAATGAGTACCTGGTGAAATTCATCATGGTGTATTCCACCAAACACAAAGCTCAAATACAGTTGAAACTATGTATTTAGTTACCAAGTATACAAAAACTATTCACTCACTCTATTACTCACTGTCTGACGTTAAACCAGACAGAACTTCTCCTGTTGTAGGTTATTTTAGATTATCAAAATTATTTCCATTTGCTAAATGCCTGGTTGGAGATAGGAAAATCTGGGTTTATCTGTTTTGGCTGCTGCCCCAATGACCCGACCTCTGACCAAGTGGAAGATAATGGACAGACACACTACCCACCCCTAAACCAGACAACCAACACACAATAAAATTGTGAAGGTTCAAACAGGTAATTTAAAGTGCACTAAAAGAAAAAAAAGACAGAGCTGAAAGAAAATGTAATATTTTTTAAATATTTAAAAAGAAAAATTTTGACATCGCATAAAAAAAAACATTAATATGATCATTTAGACCAAATAAAGAGCCTAAACATGATAAAAATAAACTGAAGCTTCCGTAAACCATTTTTTCACTCCAGATTTAAATGACCCAACAGCTTTTGCACATTTCAGGTATTTAGGAAGTTTTCTTCAGAACTAAGAATATGAACTAAATGTTTCTGTTGTGTCCTGGCTCTGGGAACACAGAATGAACAGGTCTCTGATGACGTGAGGTGAGTAGATTTTTCAACTCTGAGATATAGTTAGGCCTAAAACCATTTGCTTCCAATTAGAGCGATACAATTTGAAAATCATTTCTGTTTCAAACAATCATATTGCACCAATCCTTAAATGACTGCAAAAGCTCCCTGTTTTCCTAGTCTTGGTCAGGACAGGTAACAGCATTTGGGATGAGCTGCAGTTGCCACAGTGATTTTTTAAAATACATTTTTAAGACACTTTTGGAATAAGCTACTTAAAATAAAAGTAAGCCTGCACGATATCATGTCTCCTGTTTTGAAAGGAAACAATATTTTCTGACAATATTTCAGGATGACTTTATGTCTCAGATGTTTAGCTCCATAACAATGAAGTCTTGAGAAACAACGCTTGCAATTTTGTTTTTGCTGAATTTTAGAATTAGAAAAACGATTAAGATCTGAGCCAACCAAACACAGTGCCAGCCAGTACCATTGACATTTCCAGTCAATAAATAGTCTATGTTATGATCAACTGTCATACACAGTATTGATATTCAGTAATAAAAACAATTCAGTTTTGACATATTGAGTTTATCTCATTAAGTGACTTCAGAGTCAACTTCTGCAATGTTATTAACTAGAACTGTAGAACCACTCACAAGGAATCAATGCTACAGCACAGCTTGCAGTTCTAATCAGTAATAAAATATGTATAATTGAATTTGCATAAAAAAGAAAAGCACAAATTTTAGAAAATACTGTATATATAGATACTTGCAGATGTTTACCATAGAGAGCTTCAATGAGGGGAGATTTCCTCAAGCTTAACTGAACTCCAACAGTTATCCAGGAAGTTAAGCCTTTGGTCATTTTTAAAAGATACAAATGAGTGCAGTGTTTGGTTTTTGATAAGCAGTCTTTCTGTCTTATCATGGCCTTTTCCTGCAAGGACCAGATATACCGAAATTGATGGATTGCAGTTAATTTAAGTTTAAGAGTGTTAAGCTACCCTTCTTCGTTTTCACATGTGTGCAAGATTAATGATAGCTTATCCACCTCCAACTTGGAATTCATAATTTGTCAAGGAATTCATGCTCCACTAATTTTCTGATAATGTTATTCACAGCAAGATTGATTAAGTAGCTACAAGAACAAGTCCAGGATTTTTTTGAGTTAATACTAAAACTATGTATATAAGACTCAAGAAAACAAGTTTTAAGTTTTATTCAGATAACAAAAGATAAAAATTCCTTTTCATTTGGCATTGCACCATTGTGGCTTAATTTATGAAAAAAAAAAAACTAATTGTAGGCATCTCAAGAATATGACCTCTTAGGTGTTGTGATTGTGTGGGAGAGGCCAGATAACTCAGTGTTAATCCATCTGAGAGTCATCTGTGTTTTTCTTTCAATAACCTTTGACCTTTCTCAAGCTTTCTGGTCCCAAATCCACTGCTGTTGAGGAACCAAGGAGGGGAAGGCATTTTCCTCTGGATGTTTCCTGTGATTTTGAGAGTTCATTTCTAAGCTTCAAGGTCTCAAAGGGCATTTTTTTCCAAACATAGAAGGGTGATCACACTATTCTATTCTGACTGACCACTACAGCTTAACTGCAATATTAGCCACAAAAGGAGGAGACCAATTATTGTAAAACACCCAGAGCCAAACAGCACTTGGATCACTTTTAAAGCTTAGGTTTTCTATTATACAACAAAGCAAAATATTTGTATGAGGTCACAGGTGTTTGTTTTGAAAAATAACAGCACTGCGAATCTGAAACCAATGCAGACCCACCACACTGCTTTCAAAGGGAGCTTTAGGGATAAATAAAAAAGGACATGAAGATAATTGAGTGTTAAGCATGTCGGATAGTTAGCAATAGACCCAGAGGCTTTCAAAATGACCTTGCTTGACACTTTAAAAGGAGCTGGAGCAGTTGAGCAAGATGAAATCCTGTCTAGAGTCACATCAGGAAGGAAAAGGAGCGGAGGGGTTGTATTTGGAGTCCAGAGTGAGCAGCTGATGATGGCTTCAGTTTAGATGGCTAAAGTGACCTTGACAACCCACCACTAATGGCCCTGACCCATATTTCTTTTTTTTTGCATGGAGACAAAAGGTGAAAGAGGATTTGAGAAAGGAGAATGCAAACATGGAAGACAATATCAGCTTTTAGTGCAGGAAAAAATAGAGTTAAACCCAGAAATAATACTCAGTGTACATCCACCATAGCCCCTACCCTTTTCCTTGTAGATCAGGTGTTAGTTGGCTTATTAGCTAATCAATATTTTTATCCCTACAACGATAGAACATACTATTAATTTTATGCATTAAAACACACTAAGATACTTTATCCAGAAAGTAGTTGTCCATGCATAAACTACAGATAATGATGAATATTTTTGTTCCCCTTCTAACCTTCACTTTTCACAGAAATTCAGCTCATGAGCTTATCTTCATGAACTAAAGGAGATTGTGGACCACCCCAGTTCTTGTGAGCTCTCCTTCTGAGCAGTGGTCTCTTAAACAAATAAACTCACAGTGATTTAATGATGATTGGTTTTTGGATCGCTTCCACCTCTTATCACACAATCAGACATTCAGTGGAGTGCTTATGGAGTGCTCAAAACATGTAGCGTGCAAATAGGAATTAGTTATTCTCTTGTTCTCAATGTGGTATGTGCACCAAGTTCTTAGGAACATTTTGGAAAAGTTTGCAATGAAATATTGTCATTTTGTATTGGTTAAACCGTCTTACACAGGCCCATGCAGAAATACTTATTTTACATCCACAAGCTCTATAAAGTAATGTGTGGATAGAGTGGGTGACAAATCAATACAACAGTACATAATTGTGCAATGGAAGGAAGATGACACATGGTTTCATGTTTTTAGCATATAAAACTTTAAAAAGCGTTGCTTGCATATGAATTCAGTCCCTTTTATTGTTACCCTGAAGTAAAACGTCTCCCTTCAGAGGTCACCTAATTAGTACAAAGAGTCCACCTGAGTGTAATTTAATCTCAGTAGAAAAAGCTTCATCATGAAGACAAAGACAACTCTAGGTAGGTCAGGAATAACATTGTGAAGCTTATCGATATAATTTAGATTAAAGCATGTATATTTGTTAAAAAAGCTCCATCAAAGTAAAAAAAATAATTTGTGGCAATATTTGAAAAATGCCTCCTCATCCAGTGTGACTGATCTTATGTAAATTTCTAAAGAAAAATTGGCAAAAGAAATCAGTTTGGAAGAGACAAAATAATGAAAAAAAGTTTTAATCACAGTGAAAGGCAGCTTTACAAACTTGACAAAATCTGAAAAAGTTCAGACACTATGAATGCTTTTGCAAGGTACTGAAGAGTTTGCAATTTAATATCTACATTCTTACATTGACCTGACCAAAGTTTTGTTGTCTTCAAATCTCTTCTTGCTTTAAAATAAAGAAAAAATTAAATGGACAGCAAAACATCATATATTGCCTTGAAAATAAATTGTTTTTGATATGCTTCATTGACACCCTTTATAATGACATCAACATGTTTTACGACACATCTCTTTTTATGGCCTTTGCTGTGTAACCAAAAGAGATTTAGAATAACCTGGAATTTTTAAAGCTTTTTTTTATGTTTTTTTCATCAACTATTTACTTTTTACTAAACAGATTATAACCAAATGGGGAGTAGGATCCTCCAACATGAGCATGCAATTTAATAAAGATGGATGCATGCCTTCATGTCCCTCAGCACTGATGATTTTTCTTGTTGATTTTTGCCTTTCTCCCGGGAATACATACAGCATGTATTTCAGCACATCTTGGAGACTAACACTTGTAGTGCAGCAAATTGAACTAATGGACTTACTACAAACTGTTTACTTAAATTAATCATCACCCAGGCTTTAAAGTTTGTGCTGTTAATAGTCAGATGGATATATGTTCACAACACTAGTGAGAACGGGGGACATCTGAAAGAGGCACTATTCATGGCTGAAGTAAAGCCTCTGCTGTGTTTTCAACACTGTCCTGTAAAGAGATCAGAACACAACCGATGCATTATTCACCTTGGACTACATTTGCAATTCTCATTCATTTTGAATATAAAATGTAATCAGTTATTTTAAATAGTGAATCTAGTAACTAATTTCCTCAGGCTAAAGTAGACATTTCAGTTTTAAAATATACTAAATGTGTGCACAAAGATAAACAGGTGTTGCTTGCAGTAAATATGGAAAAATGCCAAAAATATTCTGCATTAAAAAAAATAAAGATCGGAAGGTTCTGGGGTTCCATTTAAACATTATGAGGAAATATATTTTAGGATAGGATCCAGGTTCTAGTTAAGGTGCCTTTGGCTTGCAGAAACCAAGACTAAAACAGACAGAAGTAAGTAGAACTTTATCTAAAAAAATGGTCCTGGTAGGGAGGTAGGACTTTTGGGATGGACCTTGAACTAAAGGTAGATATTTGTTGTGGGAGGAAGCCTTAAATATTTTTCTGGTTTTATATACCCAGTGCTTTGTTTTAGTCATCTCCCAGTCTGTATCCATCTGCATGACATATTTTCTGTTAAGTTTAATTCACATGACAGACATTTTGTGATTATGTTTACAAACACATATGAATCCAGCCATTCATGCTGAATATCACTTTCTTTTACATAGTTTTCATTCAAATACATTGATAAAAATCAGACAACCTTAGTGGAAATATTTAATTTAAATTAAACTTTCATGTGTGCATTTTCATTAAGACAGAGAGAGCACCACCCTTATTAAAATTTAATATTTTACAGTGTTTATGTTCTGAAACAACAATTAAAGACATCACAACTACCTAGAATTTTGTATGATTTACTGATAAGTTTGAATGGAGCACACGTTACAGAATGTATGTGTGGTGGGGGTTTTTTTTTTTTAAAGACACATCACGTTGCCTTAAATTATTACAGATCTGTGGATTATTATGAACATCCTAGTGAAAAAACAACAGTTTTAATCCAAATGTAGAGCAATCTATGTGATCTATGCTTAAAGGCACTCATGATCGGAGGTAGCTTTTTGACCCACATGCAGGGAAACCACTCAGATCAAGGAAAAAACATTTTAAAGGGTTTAAAGATATGATGATCAGTATCTGGTCCTCGGCAGGGAGGAGAGGGAGTTAGTTCCAAGGAGCAATGGCTGAAGCTAATATTCACATAAAAGAGGATCTCAAGCTTATTGTTTCTTTTGGATGGAGGTGGCAATGTGGGAGAGGTTTCAGTAAGAAGCTTTCCAGTAGGAGTGATATAGCACAGGTGCAGATGAGTTGTACAGAGTGCATGCAGAGGCATAGCAGCTGAGGGAGACAACAATGGATCGAGGAGGTTAGCAAAAAGGTTCTTGCAGAGGACCTGAATGAAGTTTGGAGAAGAAACTGTCGCTTGAGGGGTCTGAGGTTAGGATCAGGTTGCTCTGAACTTCGGCTCTGGAAATGTGGAGAACAAGAGAAGTTAAAATGCTCAAAAGGACCTCAGAAAAGCATTTAACATTAGTTATTTGGAACTTTAACCAGTATGGTTAATTATCAGACCTAGACTCTAGATCCAGCTTATCTGGATTTCTAGTAAATTAGGATGTTAACTGAGGATACTTTAGAAATGTATCCCTTTGAAAAAAGAGTTACTGAAACAGATTGTGATTAAGAAAACAACAATGAAGCAGATATAACATGTGGGTCTGTAGTATTAGCATATTTTCAGAGGATTTAGGATATTTCTGCTCTAGTCACATTGGTTAAACCACATCATCCCAGGTTCAGGTCCAAGCAGTTAGTGACATTTATTTATAATTTAGGTCCGCAAACCACATATCAATATGTTAATGGTGTGTTTATGGCAAAAACAATTAGGTTTAAAGTTGTTTGGTGGCGACTGGTGACAGAAGCAGAGCATGCAATCAAAGTATGGGGAGGGGTGATTTATGTCGGTAAGGAGAACCTCAACCCAGACAGGAAACGAATAGTGTTTTTGAGGTCAACATGCCACAAGGCAACACATTAACTCCACACAAACAGCAGCTCCAGAGTGTTTGTTTGTCTTGTAGAAATGTCCAATCACAAAATTAAATCAGCCACACCTACTACAGTGGCCTAACAGTAGCCTAAACATGTTACAAACTGTAGCTAGTAGCGCAATGAGCAAATTTTGTTTAGATTCTTCACTTACATAATGAGATACATGTGTTTCATGATGTTCTGGGGGTCTACCTTCCTGAAATATCAACTTAGAGGTTTTTTAAATAAGTTCTTTAAATAAATGAGGATGAAGTAACATTATATTCCCTCTAATTATAAGTAATTATTTTTATTAGATCAATATTATGGTACAAATTGTTTGTGAAAATGGGTGTATGACTTTTCCAATCCCAGTGTACAGCACAGTCTGAACATATTTATCTTTCCTCTCCACCTCATTATAAGTATATTCCGTCCTGTCTTATTCCATTTCAGGGTAGAGCCAGTGTTGTACGAACACGTCATCAACGCTAGCAGTGAGTAGTGATGCTTTCCAGATTCTGACTGACTCCTGACACACACACACAGACTCCCACATAATTACACCACCACAAACTCAGACCATTTTCTGTCGCACATGTACACTAATTTTTATACACATTCTTCAGCCCACACAGAAATGCGCAGCCCAGACTCCCGTGACAAACTGAGCCAGCAGCAGTGGAAATATGCTGCATATTTTAAAGGCACCCACCGTGTCCTCAAGGAGAAATCTATTTCCAAACTGAGCAACTTGATAGATTTTGAAAACAGGGTCTAGCCCAACAGTTGTGTTTTGTTTATCAGTGACTGATATGTTCATCCCAAGTTTAGAACTATTCACATACAAGAAAGGCAGAGCTAAATCTGGGAATAAGATGGAATTTAAACAACACACATAGCAATAGGTGAGCTGAGGGTGATAGTCGGGCTGTGCATGAATAAATAATCTCAACATTGTAGTGACAAGATACCACTAGCCTTTCATTTTGAATTCACTTTTAACTGAATCTAGAAGAAACCTAATTGACTTTGAGATGAAGTATTATAAAACAAAATCAAGAACTTGTCATTTATAACTTCTGAAAGCAAACACGGAGATTGATTAAAAATCAAGTTTGAGAAAAAGACATTACAAAATAAAAACTTTAATGAAACCACTATGTTAGTGATGGTAAAGGAAATTAGTTTTACTTTTATGTACACAGGATGCCAAGTAAAACACAGTGAGACCCCACAGTATTTACAGGACAAAGAACGAGGTCCATCTGTCCAGCAGTCTCTGGTTTAGCAGCTATTGTGAGCTGCCCTTCACTAATCAAGTATGTCTGTGGATAGGCAGGCTTTTGATCCCGAAACAGGCGTTTACAAATTCAGCAGCGTGTGTGGGCCACGGACACAGGCCTGCATGGGCTCACACACACACCCGACACACACACACATTCAAAGTCTGCAGCCATGAAGGCACGTTCCCACAATAACTGCACAGCACATGCTAGTTGGATCAGTGGTAGCAAAATCAACAGACTGTTAGAATTTTTAAAAGCCTCTTAAAACGTGAACATGGACGTTTTGTTATAGTCGGTGTTGAACAAGAGATACGAAAAGGAGAAGAAACAATGAAATAAACAATTAACCTTCGATGTTCATGTCATGTAGCATTCAATCAGCCTATTCCTGTTCATTGTAATATTTATTGTTTTGGAAAGAGACAGCATGAAACAGCAGTCATGATGTAAAAACCTATACATGAATGACAATTGATAACACTGATAGTATTTGATTCATTTTTAAAAGTATATTTCTGTTGACAGTGTGATAATCATCTGCCTCGCAAAGAGTATATTTGTTACCTGAAGATTAACAACTTAATCCTGGATACATTTTCCAAAATGCCTGATATGTGAAAGAAAAAAACATTTCAGTGTTTATACAAGATAGTAATTTTAGTTTAATAATTTACAAATTACAATTTGAGGAAACTGATGACTGAATATATTTGGGTGTTATTGGGAGTCTACATTTCATCACACCATCATTATTATCATCATCATTAAAAGCCACAGTGTTCTTACAGCAACAAAGCCACTGGAGATGATAAAAGACACATATGTGGTCCTGGCTGGGGATCGGCCGGCGTGGGGTCTCTGTTGGCTGTGGGGGTCGGCGCCGGCCGGCATGTGCAGCCGCCTCTCTCTTTTTCTCTGGGCCGATTGTCATCGCCTGTCCCTGTATGGCGTCTTGCCTTGTTTGCAGGTTGGGGTGCCTGGCTGCTGGTCGCGGCGGCTGGGTGGCGTTTCTGGGCCGGATCAGTCCTTTTTTGCGCTGGACTCGGCTCCTGGGCCTTGGTCTTTGTGCAGGGCGCTGGGGTTGGGCATTTAGCCGGGTTCGGTCGGACTTGCGGGTGGACTGGCCGGGTGGTGGGCATGCAGGGCAGGTGGGTGGGGCGCTGGGTTTGGTCTCCTGCCGGGCCGTTGAGCAACAGTGGTCGCTCCACAAGGAATGAAGCTGGTGGATGTCGGCCTGGTGGGTCAGCCGCCCGGCTC
Organism: Valencia hispanica; assembly: GCA_963556495.2. Classification (NCBI taxonomy): domain Eukaryota; kingdom Metazoa; phylum Chordata; class Actinopteri; order Cyprinodontiformes; family Valenciidae; genus Valencia; species Valencia hispanica. The sequence continues at coordinate 33,705,175 of OY747705.1, forward strand.
ATCGGTTTGCTCCTGGTCTGGGCAGGTATGTCGCCGTGGTTCGGGCAACGGGGGCCTCCAGTGTGCGGGTGGCGCTGGGGGCCTCCTTTGCTGGCGGGGAGGCTGCTGCTGTGTAGCGACAGGTGCTCTCCCCCTACGAGGGCACTTGGACGGGCGGGAGGGGTGTGCGGGGGGGGACACACACTCCCACTTATAACATTCTCACGCGACACATATGTAGGGACTTTGGGGTGGGCACACTTTTCGGCATCCAGAGGGGGAGCGGTTCAATCAGCTTCACCTCTGGTGCCGGTGCCCCCTGTTAAACCACATATAGACACTGAGGGCTCGGGGGGGGGTGTTGGGGGATGTGTAGCTGCCTTCCCCACATCCCACCCCTCTGTTTTAAATGCACATTATAACAACACGCATCAACACCATACTCGAGCGGGAGGATGGAGGCTAGGGTTCTTTTCACACCCTACCTGTTGGGGCATCGGTACCTGGACCTGGGAGCATAAAGTGTGTATGGGGTGTGTGAGTGAGGGTACAGTGTAATTTTTTGGGTGTCTTGGTGAGTCAGTGAGAATGTATGGGTTTAAGAGGGAGGGAACGTATGACTGTGTCTGTATGTCTTTGTCTACCTGTCAGGTTGGATCTTGGTCTGCCCCCTTGCCTGGCGCACCTCAGGCCTTACACTTAATGGGGGGCCTATTTCCCCTCCGTCACTCCCCGCCGGTGACGAGGGCCCCTGCCTGCCGGTGCATCGGTGGTCAATCCGGTTCGGACCTGGTGGCCTAGCCGGGCCTGGGGGGGCCGGTGTGGCGGTCGGCCGATGCGCTGGGCCGATATCTTCATTTGGTTGGTTGGGGTTGGTTTGCAGGTTTGGGATTGTTGGGTGGTGCCTGCTCGGTGGCTCGGCGGGATGCGGATCCGGCGTCTCTGCTTGTTTGATCACCTGTTCTGTGCGCACCGTGCGTGGCCGGTTCATTGGCGGGTTGGACCGGCCCTGGCCCTCATTGGATGCCTGGTCTCGGCGCCCTGCGTTGCGCGGGATCGGGACCCGGGAGCTGGTACAACTTGGTGTCCAGATGCTGGCTGAGCCCGGCCTGGGGATGCTGTCCGTCCCCTGCAGCTATCGGTGGGGCGCTGGGATGTTGCCGGTGGGGATTGGCCTAGGGGGGAGGCGGCACGTGGCGGCCGCGGCCCCTGCAGTGCCGGGGGCCCCTCGTCGGCCGGTCCCTTGTCGGGTCCCTGCTGGGGGGTGGGGTGCCCCTGGGCCCCGGCTCTCCCGGTCCATTGACCGGCCCGCGCTGGCGCAGCCGGTTGCCGGCGGGGCCCGTGGGCTCGTCACTGATGCCCCCCGGGCCCCTACATAGTGGCCGCTGGATGTTCCCCTGGGGTTCTCCTTTGCTCCACTCTTGGGGGATGCGGTCGGCCCCACCCGGGTCCGCCTGGGGCTCTGGGGGTCCTTTGGACGTCTTTGCTCTGATCTCCTTCATGTGTGCATCGATTCCTGGGAGACGGATAGATGCCTGCTCACACCAGCTATCGAACACTCTTATGGAGAAACCTTATATGCACCAGCATGCTAAGACACACGCATAGATGTGGGGTTTCTGGTGTTTAAGGATATATTCTTGGGCTGAGGTTATCATTACTAGAGCTTGATTAATCAGTACCATGAGTTTTTCTGTGACATTGTTGTTGTATTTTTATATCTATTTTTGTGTGATGTGGTTGTGTAATTCTTAGTTCACAATGTTTGTTTTGTTTTGTCGATGTTCCTTTTTCGTGTTTTGTTTTGTTTTTCCCCCTCTCTCTGCCGTCCTGTGGGTATGGAGGCAGACTTCAATGTCTTCCTGTGTTTTCTTTGTTCCCCTTCCTCTCTTGTATTTTCAACTCACCCTCTCTCTTGACTTTTTGTTTCCTACCTCTCTTCTTCATCTTCCTTCTTTCTTCTCCTTAATTTTCCGTCTCCGTGTCCATAACATCAGGAAATAAAAAGCCCAACAATTCATAATAAAGATTTTTCACACATATATCAAGTGGAGGACTATAGCAAAAGCTGTACTGCTCCGCTTGTGAAAGTGAATCTGTTGGGCTTCTACTTGGTACTCAGACACCAATTCTGAGCTCCACACTGCCAAACAGGACACGTTAAAAAAATTAAAAAAAATAAAAAAACACATATGACAACTAACAGACTCAGAGGCTTCACCAGGTAAAAAAATAAACAGGCAACAGTGGCACCAACCAATGCACACAAGTGCTTCTATAACCAGATCAACTCTAATTGTTGTCCAGAAATTAAATTGCTATGAAAAAGTATTTGCGCCTTTATAGATTTCTACTGACTTTGTGTTTTTGTCTCACTTAAAAGTTTCATACTATCCAACAAAGTTTAATATCAGACAGACAGTGGCAGTTCCTGAGAGGGGGGCCCAGGCACCCTGAAAGCTTGACACCCCCTGCTGTTATTTTTTTGCTGTAATTATATACTACAATTTGAAATAACCAAAGGCAATGTTTGCTGTGTTTTTTTGTGAATGTGTCTCTTTAACAGTGTGATGAACCAACCACCTCTGCCAGGTGTAATCCCCCACCCTACCACCATTTTTGCACATGCTGTGAACCTAAATGAATTCAGTGGTTCTAGAAACTGGATGGATGTGTTTGGTAGAGGCTGCACAGAGGAGCAGTGGTTAGCATTGTTGTCTTATAGCAGAAGGTCTAGGGTTCAAATCCCTGCAAATGTTCTACCTGTGCATTTGTGGGTTCTCTCTGGGTGCTCCAGCGTTCCTCCTAACTGTTAGGTTAAATAGTTTCTTTAAATTGTCTTTAGATGTGTGTGTATAGCTGTTTGTTCTGCGTGTCTCTGCATAGCCCTGTGATGAACTGACATCCTGTCTAGAGCATATCCCACTTCTTGCACAATGACCCTGCAAGGCTAACCGGTAACAGGCAATGGATGTAATTTTGGTCACTATATTACAATTATTATACTCTGTGGCATGCAAAGGTACAAACAAAAGCTTAACTGAAATATGTGTGTCTTGCTCAAAGACAAACTCAAAGAATGCCTGTACCATCTGCTGCCTTTTCTCTAAAAACACAAATCTGGTATGGGTCTGTAAAGTATTCTGACTGACTAAGGGATTAGGTTAAAGAACCATCCTCTTTTTAGTGCGACTGACAAAAGAGCCAAGCCTGAGCCAAGGACTGACCTTGTACTCATACGTGCTATGTTCCTATGCATACTTCAAATAAACATGATAGAAAAGGATTTTTCCTTCCTACCATGGTGACTGAGGACTCATTTTATTTTCTGACAGGTGTCAAGACCTGATACGGCTATGCCATTTCCAACCAATTATAAAAGACCTCTGTCAGGAGGTCCGCTCAATTTCAATAAAACATTATTTGGTTAAAAAAACGCAATTTATAAGTTTCCATTTGAATTTTGTGAAATACTGGTACTTACTAACTAGGTTCATATCTTGACCTTGCAACAGTGATTCAAGTTCATTTATTTGTAGCTAATAAATGCTTCCTGGCAGAAAAAAAATGTCTGTTGTTGACGTGTACTGTGAAACATCACATTGATGTGACATGTGTTGACATATAACTAAGAACAAGCTCTTGTATTTCTTGTAATTCTCTCCCTTCGGCACACCAACTCTCAGCTTCAGATTTCCCACTGTGAGGCCTTAATCACTTATAATCCAGAAACAGTTTCTGTGAGCTGTATGACAGCATTATGCAGAAGGTGTGAAATACATTTTCTTTCTGCTTTCTCTTTTAAGTTCCTGCATAATTTAAACAATTTCAGTACATTTCACTGGAACAAATGCAACCGTTTACTTTTACTTACTTTGCCGTTGGAGCTCATTGATCAGTGTAACACTCCAGGATTGGTCACATCTGGCTTCATTTCATTGTCTTCCCATCAATGACTGCATTGCAAAGCTATGAAATTAACTATTCCTCAGTGTATGCCAAAAACATTTCAAGACATTTTAAACACGGATCGTTTTTTACATTTTCAATTCTGTCTGATTTCTCCTCAAGTGAAGAACCTTAATAAAATCCATGGAAACAAACATGAGAATCTGCAGGATGCAGATTGTGCAACACTGAGTGTGCTACTGTATGTTTTCATGGTGAATCATCATGAATTGCTGTGGATGGGTTACAATGAACACGGTAAATTAGACACATTACCGCTCTAAGCTTCTGTAGAATGCACCCGAGCTGTCTGCCAGATTTTCCACAGGAATATTAATCAGAGTTGCTTCAGTATGATGACAAGAAAAGCTACAGCAGCATGGCAGAGATCACTCAGTTGCTGAGAGGTTTTAAAGTTTGAAACTGGAATTTATCTTTTTTTGCATAGAGCCTGATCTACATATGTTTAATACCTCTTTCCCAAAAGTATGTTTTAGGAAAATATGAAATCAGTGAAGAAACAAATTAAATTAATTTGTCAAAAAGGTTCTGACAGTTTTTAATGACACAGCTTCAGTAAATATGAAATATATGGTCTTATGTGTTTACATAGAAAATAATATTTTTGCTCACTAAAATCTATTAAAAAAGGAAACAATTGTATGAACAAATTCAGCAGAAAATTGCTAAAAGCGACTCAAGTAAATGTAACTAGCTACTAACAACCTCTGGATAGAAGACAAGGGAAGCAAGAGATGAATGGAAAGGGAGGAAGAGACATGGGTGTCCGCCAGGTCTGCTGCCTGTCTGCTGCAGCCATCGCAGTGCTGGTGATACTAGTTTAGGGGTCATGACAATACTTGTGCTCATAACTGAGCTTGTGTTTGCAGGTGCACTGCTCTTGGTATTGCCAATAATCAGCAGAAATGGAAAAGGTACAATATATTGAAGTGGTGACAACACATTTACTACCATTTTACAACCAAGTTAAATTGTGTTATTTACTACGTTTTAATGGGCTTAATTTGAGCTTATTTCCATTTACTAGCCCACAGAAACCCTGTCATAGCTTACCACCATCAGAGTGTAAATGTGTGTAGGACTGAATGGGTGAAGGACTGAAGGTAGTGTTAAGAGCTTTGTGGTCCTCTGACTGAAAAAACACCATACAAATGCAGGCCATTCACCTTTTTTTTTTTTTTTTACAATCTACCAAATATGAAAAAATGAAAACACAATTGATAACACCAATAACTGACAATACTTCAAACAAAAGGGGCTTGTTTTTAGGGTACAATAAGTAATTTGGCAATATTTACATTACCCATAGTCTTGGCAATATTTCTGGTCTTAGTAAGGCAAGGCAAGGCAAGGCAATTTTATTTGTATAGCACACTTTCAACAGCAGGGTAATTCAAGGTGCTTTACATGATTTGGTGATTTAAAAAAAAACACATAAAAGAAACACACATTACACATGATACACAATAAAGCAAGAGAAAGATTTAAAAAAAGCAAGAGAGCATGAACACAGTAAATGTTTTACCGCACCTTGTCAAGTTTACAGGGAGCAGGTCTCTTTATTATCATATACATTTCCAGAGTAAATTCAAGTGAGCATTTAGTAACCAAAATATGAAGATACCTTTATTTTGTTGCTGATCAGCTCAAGCTCAATGTTTATAAAAATGACAATTCAAAGCGGAAGTGGATGATTAAACACTGATTATACATTATTTAAAACACATATATTCGGAGGAATATTTATTCTGTTGGTAAAAAGCACAAAAAAGTTATCCAAAGCATTATTTGGCATGTAGACCACCTTAGATCAGGTCAAGCTACCAAAAGACTTGGTAAAGTTAAACTAGATATTTATACACTGAAAAGACACAGAGAAATTTTTACATAAAGATATTAAAATGTTTAAGAAATGATACAATTGTTTAATAGAATTTCTGTTTGATTTGAAACAATTCAGTCCAGTTTGTATCGACTTCAGATTTGACTTACACAAATTGTTTTACTTGGACTCATTTATTAACAACTGGAGACTTCCCTTAGACTTGTGGTGTACGACGCAAGTCATCCATCCATCCATTTTCTGTACCCGTCCATCCTTTGCAGGGTTGCAGGGAATTATTAGCCGAATTGTCCAACCACGGCAGCACGGTTCTGGATGGCAGGTGTGGAAACTGTATTTGCCCTCCAGTGTTTTGCGACTGCACAAAATTACCAATATGAAAACAATAACATTCATGCCTAGATGCTTCATAACAAACACACTAATCTAAATAAAAATACTTTGTCTTCAGGTCAGCATGAACTTTGATATTCTCTCTGATTTACTCACTTCAAGGTGCTTTGCTCCCTATGATGTATTTATTATGGTATCTTACAACAAAATTAAGGTTTAGACTTGACAAGGTTAAAATGTACGTTTGGAACATGGTATTAGAGCCTTGCAGCAAACCATTTTTTAAATCCCACTCCTACCCACCCCCACTGAACTTCTGACCATTATCACCTGCTACCGCTGTCTGTCTCTCTCCACCTGCGCTCACTAAAGGTATAACTGATGTGTGGTATGAGTCAATAAGCGTGCATCTATTTCATGTGCAATTTTGATCCAACAAGAGCAGAACAAACAAAATACTAGAAAATTTCAGGAAATTTAAAAGGGGCCTGCCACGTGGAGCGTAATCAGTCGTTCCCTCATTCAGAGGTTCTGTTGCCAAATTAGGTTCAGCAAGATTGATGTATTGAGCTTCAAAGCTTAAATAGCTGAAAGAAAAGCAAATGTAAGATAAGTAGTTATAAGTAACACTATCTAGCAGGCTAGAAACTAACTAACATGCTAATGCTAGCTAGCATGTTCTCATTAGTATCTAGCAATCAGTATGACGTGATGGGATCCACTTTCCACAAATGAACTGAACAGACTGTTGGACGGCAGGAAGCCATTTTCCCCAGATGGACTGAGCAGACTGCATTTCCCAGCATTCCTAGCTGTGACCCCAACACAATCCCATTGGTCTGTGGCCAACAATGGTGACATCAACAAAGACATCATGGCCAAAGGGCTATAAGAATGGTGGCTGTGGCCATTTCAAATTGTTCTCAGCAGAAACTTCTGCTATAGAGAGGACGTCTCAATGATGAAGACTTTCTTTTGTTCTGACCCTGTGGACCGGGGAGAACTCTAATCTTAACCTCTTAAGCCCCAGGGTCTTTCCAGGGTCTCTCCAAGCTCCTAGCTCGAATAGGACATGCCCAAAAATAATTTAGTTTTTCTCTTTAAAAACAAACTCTGTATAAACAAACTTGGTATCAAAATGAAGCTAATGTTTGTAAGATTTAATCAGAGGTGTAAAAATTACAGCATATGTTACTGTGCCAAAGTAATTGTAGCTGGAACATAGACAAATTACAAGATTCTTTATTCACGCCAAATTTATTTCTCATGTTACAGTATATAATACTATTGAAAATATGCTCCAGTAGAATATAAACTGCAGATAATCATAAACCAACATGTGTAGATTACCTGTACCAAGATTCAGGTTGATGAAGTGAAGTAGAGCAAAGTTACAGACGCTTTATTAAAAAAATAGCTAGTTTTTTGTTTTTGCAGTTTGGCACAGTTCGACACAATTAAGCACAAACAGTGGAAGTTTGAATTTCTCAACTCCTGATCTACTGATTGTATTCAAGTTCAATTATATGACTAAAACAAACTGTTTTTTTATATTTTTTGATGAAATATCCAACATATTTATCACCCTATTTAAATAACACTATAACAAAGAGTTAGGTTTGACTCCAACTGAAGAACATTTTTTCAAATTCCAAATACAACAAAACTGGAAATAAACATAAGATTATATGCCTAAAGATAATTTATGCTCTTGTTTTTCTAATGCTGTACGTTTTTTTGGGCTTATTTTGCTGCTCATTTGCTGAATTTGGCACGTAGCATGATGAAACTTGCAGCTTTAGAATCTGTGAGATGGTGGCTTTCAGGGAAGGCAAAGTTTGCTCAGTTCTGTTCGGCAGGGTTACCGACAGGTTGGTTTGAATGTGTTCATGTAAAAATCGCAAAATAGCACAACTGCTCCTTTAATTGCTTGTTATTTTTTCTGGGTTTGGAGGTCACAAAAAGATTTATATGGGTCTTCACTAAGATTCTGAGGTTTATATTGATAGGACATGCTTAGCAATCAGTGACCACAGGTAAACTAAATTCGGACATTCTCTCCGCCCTTCCCCCACAGTGACCGGCCGGGGATTTGGGTTGGAACAGATTAAAGCTTCGAAGTGCCCACTGCTATCTGTGCATCCAGCTTGGGTTATATCCGAATTGTGCCAAGACAGTTCTTTACGACATCAACCTGCAAGCCATCCGGCCTGCATTTGGGACACAGTCCCAAAAACCCGGACCAGGTTCTATCTATCCCTTTTTCCTCAATTCCAGACACATTTTGCTCCCCTCTTTGTGGATTGGACCTCCCTCAAAGCAAAGTAGGACGGAACAGATTAATTTAACCTAATCTTCTGTCTGGGCAGATAAATAGGGAAAATAGAGTTCTTAATGAGTTAGATCTCATTCATTGTTGGTTTAGAGTGTTTTTAAGCACTAGACCGGTTGGCTCATTTAGTGTCGCCACACCCATAAGTTTGTGAGCTGTATTATTTGCTGTTTTTTAAACTGTTTTTTAATCCTGAGCGGATCCTACTCTTTTTTCTCTCTTTTCCTCATTCTTCTCACTCTCTCTCTCGCTCTCTGATCACCTGGTCGGCAGAGTCAGGCTCGGTCTGACCTGTGATAGCTGGTCTGTTCGCTGAAAGGTTACCTCAATTTTTCTTTATCTGTTCGTTAAAGCTGTGGCCTTCCACGTGGACAGTTCACACCATGTGCTCTGCCCTATTTTATCCAAAACTAGTTTTATGGCCCTTTGTCTCCTTACATTCCATGTGCTGTCCTCCATCTTGGCCCAGAGCTAAGTTTATGACCCTCTGTCCCACAGGCTATCTCTTACTTGAGCCCCCTGGAGTGAGGGCCACCTCCCTTTCTGAACAAAACCTGCCCTCCCCTGTGAAAGGGTAGCTGTCCCTTGTCCCTTATCCCCTTCGTTTTAATTGTGTTGATTAATTTTCACACATTACTGGTTTTCTAAGATCTGTAGTTGTTAGTTGCATGCTTTTGAATAGATGGGAAGTATTGATGAAATGTTTTAGCTGTAAGGTTGATCTATTTTCTTAATAAATTCCCCTTAGCTTAAAGAGATGTTTTCTATGATTACTTAGTGTGTGCGTACAATTAATGTCCATGGCGTGTGAACTTATACCTTCAAGAAGAGACTGGATACCTGGTTTTCTAATACAGAAATGGTGCCCCTAATATTAATAGATTAAACTTGAACTTCATCAATATTTATATTAATATACAATTATTGATCATTATTATTGATGGTTATGTGTTATGGAAAATTAATTATTAAGAATGATCTGTTCCGTGTATTTCATGTACTGATAGTTACTGTGTGCCAGCTCCTTGTGATATGGTGACCAATCTGATTTTTTGACACTGTATCAATTTTGGTCAGGACAAATTTACTGATTTAGGCTCTTACATCCTGGGTTGGCATAGCAACTCTATTTTACATCTAAGGACGTTCTGACATACATTGATTGTGTTTCCACTATCAAGGGCCTTAAGCCTGCGAGTCTAATGTTCTCATACTGAAGAAATGTTTTCTGATGTCATGTTGATAGGAGTCAGGATTACTGAACATATATAATTTTGTTTCTTGTTTTGGAAGGCAGGTCAGTATTGCACAGTTTTTGTTAACGATGCACCTCCTTGCTTGATCAAACAAGTTTGTATTAAAACATCCAAATATCTGAAGGAATCTCTCTCATCTATTTTATTTAAGAACTTCGACCACAATTTGACGCTGGTTACAGATCTGGGTATGAAAAATGTCCCCTTTTTGCCAACTCGCAGTCAGCTTTCAGCCGAAGATAATTCAGTTGCCAGCTGACTATCAGCCGATTGTATCACAGGGTAACATACCCACTTTCCCAAGGGGCGGGCATAATTTTTTCAAAGTGTGTAATTGCAGGCTGTAACCAAAAGATGTCGCCACAAGATCCCCACGTGCCTGAGACACTCGGCTTTTTCCAAAGTGGAGACCAAACGATGGCCCACAGATAAAGCGGCAGCGAACTGCTTGTCACCATATGCTGCGCCCTCAGAAATACGTGCACAACGATTGTGTGACTTTTGCCATGAGAAGAAACACACATTTTCACATGTTCTTTATGCATGTTTTCTGTGAATAAACACCTGAAACTCTATAAGGTTCATTTTTGTTTATTAATTAGTCAGTTTTTTGGCAGGTAAAAGACTACCACCGATTTGGTAGGCTACACTTCTTCACATAAATGACAAAACAAGAGTGTAGGGAATTAAACAGACAAAAACAAGAATAAACAATGAAGTGTGCACGGAGTGGCCAAAGTGTTTAACGGTGTTTAATAATTCCCATAATAATCACATAAGATTCCATCCAAAATACTCCAGTTTCATATTGTCTAGTAACTGAAGATATTCCTTAACTAATCTTCTCCAGTTAAACGAAATAATTAGCCTAAATTACGTTTTTTTTTTATTAATCCTTTTTTAAATCTGGCCTACTATCTTCCTAAAAAATATCTGTTTACGTGTGACCCGAGTCTCTGTAATATATTTAATTAAATTAATCATGAAAAATAATTTTTTTATAATTTCCTTTTTTAAATTGTGCCGGAAATTTTATTTTTATTAGTCCTGATGTTTTAAACAGAGAAGGCTCGGCTGAGCGAAAAAAAGATTTAATTGTAGGCTATCACTATTTTTGTTGAATAGATTTGTGTACGTTAACTGGGTTCTGGAGGCAGTTTATAACTTTCAGGCAGCTGCTCTCATGTACGCTCTGTTTACGTATCTCTATTAGCTCGGTAATTTGCACAATAAGGCTTGTGTAGTTGTGTCAAACTGTATGCACTTGTAGGAGTTATTTGGTACGTTAAAGTTAGCTACTGTAGGCTACTCTGTCTTTTGCACATAGCAAGATGTAGGCTAAAGGCTAAAACTCCCCACATGGATTTGGGCAACAAAATGGAAAGGGGGTGTGGCTGTGAGCCATCACTTGGTCAACCAGGCATAAAAATATCTATCTATCTATCTATCTATCTATCTATCTATCTATCTATCTATCTATCTATCTATCTATCTATCTATCTATCTATCTATCTATCTATCTATCTATCTATCTATCTATCTATCTATCTATCTATCTATCTATCTATCTATCTATCTAGTCATGTGATTTTGCTGTGTTTTTATTATTTTTTTCACATTTTATTGAAACTTTGTAATAACAATACAATTATACATGAGACGAGAAAGGAATTCAGTTATAGTAACATATGTAGCTAGTGTACACATACAAAAAAAGAAGAACAATGCAACCAAAAGAAATACAGAAAAACTGAAGAATAAAATCACAGACACACTAAGGCTGTGGTCACACCTGGGTGAACTGGTTAAGCACAACCAGGTTCAAAAAGACGGCCTGAGGATCCGCACTTCGGCCCGGAAAGGTTGGGAGGGGGAGATCGGGGAGATCAGGAAACTGCTGTTCATTTCATCTTTTTTTTTTTTTTTTTACCAAATGAAGAGATGTAAGGAGAGAGTTAATTTCCATTTTAAAGGCAGAGAAAGATGGAGTTACTTTTTGCCATTTTTGCTTGTGGAGAAAAAATTTAGCATGTAAAGCCTAAAAACATAATTTACAACAAGTTCCAGGGAATTGTTGGTGAGATTTTCATAGTAAAACAGAAAATCTTTTAGGCTACAGTAAGACAATAGCGTGAATCAAACAAGACAGAAATGTTGTTGCTACAACTTTAAATAAAGATTAAAAAAAAATCTCAATCTGCCAATGCAAACAAGTGACAGTTCAAATGATTGATAAATGTTTGAGTCTTCTCACAGTAAAAAAGACTGACTACTGGCATACGTCCACCCCAGCCCCTTCTCCGATTGCTTGTTAAAAACATTCCCTGAGGGCAGATGTGTCACCCTGGCTTATTCACTCATATTGTTATCATATGATATACTTATATTGTTGTTATATTGTTATACTATCCACAACAACAATGAAGCATTTATTGAGAATGAGATGTCGTCACGGCCCAGTGCCCCGCCCCCGTCGGCCATGTTGTGAGGATTCCCGCCAGAAGCAGAAGGCGACAAGGCGTTCATTTGTTGTTGGTATCAGAGCAGCTTAACAAATATGCGCCAGTGTTGTCTGACTGCCTCTTTGCTGTTGCGTATTGAAATACATTCTCTAAACAACTTTATGTGGCTTACCAGTATTTATTGAGAACTATAATATATAAGCAAATAGAAATTGCCAAATAAAATTACAAAAAGTTGAAACAGTAAACTGCGCAATTCACGTCCATACACCATGAGAAAGTTGTGAGACTGCACGTAAAATGTTCATATTTAGTACATGTTTTCATCTGCTCTATGTGTGATGGCATGATGGAGATTCTTTGTTCAGATTGTTCGGGCTGAATATTAACTAAAATGAATGAAGAATAAAATAATATTAAATATGTTTCAGATTTTTTCAAAGTTTAAAAAACTGTCAGACAGAAAATAACGGGATCCCTGATTTAACGTAAATTATAGTAGAATCAATTATTTGTCTTTAATTGCTTTGGAATATTCCACCCACGGGTAGCCGCCCCATTGCAGGACTCTGAACTCTTAGTTTGAAGTTTCCCCGCACAGAACGGCAAGGATTGTATAGGGAACACATTTTCTTATTGCGCATATAGGACTTATGGCTTTTGAATTCTTGCATGGTATAATAGCTGATGCCACAAATCAAGTAATCAATGATCTTCATGTAGGTGCACGGAGGTAAAGACTCTGTACCATTCTGCTGCAGGCAGTTCGTATGGGTCTACGTTTCTGCTTGGCACCGGTAGTGAGTTTTTCCACATAAGGACCCTTTTCTTTGGCCTGCTTCTCCATTTCTTCTTAACATTATCCGTAATTTCTCCGTTTAAATGCGTAATTCCAGTCGTCTTTCCTGCTCCGTCTCTGTGTTGCTCTGACAGTGTTGCCCATGGCAACTCATAGTGTAGCCTGACAACATGGCCGACGGGGTCAAATGTTTATGTGGTTGTGTGTCGTAAAACAATTGTCTCACCGTTACCTATAGGCTGAATAACTAAACTGACCAATTTCTCTCATGGGATTAAACTTTTTTTGTTTTGGACTGTGTGAATCCATTTTGGACTCGTTCATATAGTAAAACATTTCAGGCCCTGTTTTGAAGTTACATAAATATTTGTTCACTTGTGAGATCATTTGTACAACCCAAATCTGGTTACTATAACAATTTAACTGCCATACACAACACTCGGTTCTACAACCACAATCCTATGAAGATAGGGTTAACATGCCGTACCTGATGTAAAACTTTACCACGCCAAAATAAACCTTAGATTCTTGTTAATTGTGTTTTAAGATCAGGTAGTGGTGAGCCATAGTGAAATAGAACAGAAATTCAACTATGAAAAGCATTATGTGTGACCAGTCTTTAAAAAAAAAACAATGTGATAAAATACAATGTGCACTTTGTATTTTATTCCAGTCATCAATACTAGAATGGAATACATTTAGTGATTAAACAAAGAAATATTATAGAGAGATGGGAATAACTTGTTACAAAAATTGCCTGACGTAACAGTAATTTTGCATGGCAATCACATGGCTCAACATAGCATATTTTTAGAGGGGAAATGTTGAAAAATGGCCCAATCTAAAACATAATGTAGTTTCAATTATAAAAAGAATTAAAAGTCAATTTGAATCGCCATTTTTTTCACTTAAAAAAAAAAATCAAATTATCGACAACAGGGTTGATGTTATGGTAACATCATGGTCTACACAACACTGACGATTTACTTCCCATGTCAGTACAGTAAGTAGTAGCCGGTACTATTATTTTGTAGCTTACTTTATTAGTATTATTATATCAGTGAATGACATTCATCATTGCTATTCTATACTTGCATTATTGACAAAGATTTTCCATGTCAACATTTTGCCAACATTTTACAAATTTAAAGTCTTGAATGCGTTCAACAATAACACTGAAGGACAGGCCAAATCACCTTCACCTCATTAGGATATGAGTAAGTTTAATTATTTAAAATTCTATTTGATTGATTGACTTTAATTTGATGTTATTTTAAGGAAAGAAGAAATGGCAATGTTGTATTCTTAAATTAAATATTAATTTGTTGTTATCGTAATTTTATGACTGATTACTTAAGAACAACAAAAAGCGTCGATTCCATGGAATAACCCAGGTCTCAAATGAAGAAAGAATATTCGAGCCAGCGTGATTCTTGAACCTCTGCTGTGAATCTGTGGAGAGAAAGAAAGGAAATTGGCATCAAGGCACAATGAGTACTTTAAATCTGAGAACTAAACTTCTTTTCTAAGTCTTATGTCATACGCTTATTACATTCTTCTCAGAATTAAGAGGAAAGATTCAGATATACCGTGTTGGGGAGAATAATTTGTAAATGTATTGAGTTACAGAATACTGAATACCTGCTTTAAAATGTATTTTGTAACGTATTCCGGTACTTTGCTTAATCCTGGTACTGTATTCCAAATACTTCCCCTTAAAAACAGCATTTAAGTCTATTAATTGTCACAATATGCGTTGGTAGCTACTCCCGCAGGAAAACAGAGGGCATATTAATGCTAAACATTATGTACTGATTGGGAAAAAAAGAAATAAAACAATTTAATTATTTTTGTTTATTTATCTAAGTGTCAACAGAACATTTCTGTAATAAAGTGACAAAGTGCTTGGACATAGCCCAGCATTACTGTCTGTAATATATATATATGCATTATGCTTACCCTTTGTATTTCACAATTTGACAAGAAAAAAAGGCTATTGCTACTTTCTGTTTGTATAAACATGACGTTCATTTCACTCCAAATGGAGAGCTTGTATCCTTATTGCAGGAAACATCATCAAGCTAACATCATTTTAGATAATACGAACAGCGACACTATAACTGTGAGAAATGACCTAACTTACACGATACAGGTACTGTCAAATAATGCATACAGTCTATAAAAACAATTTAGGATAGTTTAAGTAGTTTCTTCAGATTAGACGTTGAGTCTTTGGACGCAGCTAATAGGTTGTTCGCTGGCAAACAAAGATTGCACTGCACTGTTAAGAGTGCTTCCCCCTCTCCTTTTTTAGCGTGAAAAATTGCTCGAATTTCCAGGAAATGAATGCATTTTTTCCTTCACTGCTCGTAGGTTGATTCGGCTGCAGTTGTGGCTCCAACCACTCCAGCTCCTGGTCTGAATCAATGACTGTATATAGATCTGAATCTGAATCTATACCTGGCCACGATCACATTAACGCTGATGGTTGATAGTGAGAATGGGGCACGGGTTTGACGTCAGAGAGAAGCGACAGTATTATTGTTTGCAGAGATGCAGTGGTGTGAAAGAAAATAAACGGAGTGTGTTGCTCAGCTCCAAAGAGTATTATATTCGTGAGTCCTGACCACGAAAGTGTAACACACACAAGTATTCCAATGGTTGACAGTTGACTGATGTTAAAAATACAATTAACTCTCCAACAATATATCTAATAAATCAGTCACTTATTAGCCTCACTACTACTAGCCTATACAATTATCAGTTCAGAAATACAATCAAAAAGAGCATCCGCGGTAGTAGTGAGCAGTAATAAATCTGCTAGGCCTAATTACTTAAGCCAGTTAACAAGACCTAACATTACACAAAATAAACCTCGCCAAAGTTATACATCAAATAAATAGCACAGCTAGCATATTCGAGCAACGTTAATACTCACCTTCAAACGTAAGGTCCTTATTTCGCTCATGATATTTAGGTTTCCCGACGTGTCTGCATTGTTTACATCAGCTGATGTTCTGAGACGAACAGTTTTTTTAAAAGAAAATCTTTATTTAAAATTATAGCAACAACAACATTTCAGTCTTTCCAGCTTACATTCGTTATAACAATAACGTATGCCATGAGAAATATAGTTATAGTGACATATTATCCGTTAAACATTTCTGAATAGATATTCATTACTGATATACATTTCTTGTTTGTAATTAAATTAAGAGACTTAAAATAATAATCCACCTCTATCAAAAATAACTTAAATGATGGTGAAGAATTCTGAAATTTACATTTATGGTGTTGGAAAGGTGTTTTCACTCTACTTTAAAGCCTCTCTTAAAGGAACAGACACACATTTAATTTATGACCCTGGGCTCTCTCTGAGCTCTCATTTCACCTTCCCGCGTGCTCGTTCATTTCTGTAAAAAGCAGCAATAAGAACAACAAACAACAATTATATATTTTAACAGCGAGACATCGTTCACTGGACTCAGTTCTAGTAACTGAGCACAGCTTTACGTCAGCTCAAAGTTTTTATTGAAAGTTGAGTTTCCATGAAACTCCTCCCACATAGATCTTCGTTCATAGAATGGTCACAGCTTCTTCACACAAGGCACACATGATGTACCACATTCCTCTTGATTGTTCAATGTTTCTAAGTGTTTCCACATGCACTGCAGAATTAAACCCTCATACAACACTAACATAATTTTTATCTCTTCAATGGATATGAAACTTCCCTCACAAAATATAAAGGTTTACTATAGTACATAATTTATTTTCTTTGAAGTCAAAACAATTGATAATGTTCTTCCCCTCAATGAGGATTTTGTGTTTTGTTTTGTCTTTAATCTATGATTATTAAAAATATTGCAAGAATTACGAGTGCCAACAAACACAATCTGATAAAGACAAAGCTAAAAAATGTAAAAGATCCAGGGGTTCCCTCAAAGGAAATCATTATTTTCAAAAACTAATGCAGATACAAGGCGTCAGACCACCACCTGTGTAATCAAATCTACAGACTACAGAGGCTTGCACTTCTGCGCCTCATGGTGGATAGATTCACGATTGCTGAAATTGAATTACCGCTTGGAACAGGGGTGTTTCCACTTGCTACGTCAGGACAAGGGGCGTAATAACGTATGTTGCGCCCGAATTTGTTAACCTGATAGTAGCGCGATCATAACACGACAATACTGCACTGATACTGCAGGAGTATCAGCTGAAAAAGGCGGACATTTTTCATACCCACATCTGTAAATGCTGTGAGGAAACAGGTGTTACATGGACCAGAGCTTTGCCTTTAGCTCTGTTTTACATGAAAATGAGAAAACTGGCCAAGAATAAACTTAGTCCTTTAGAGATTCTTTTTGGCAGGCCTCCAGCGATGGGATTGAACCCACCGATAAAACCACATCTCTCTACATGCTTGTGTGAGGATTTAATGATCTCTTACTGTACAAATATCTCCAAGTCTATTGCACAGGTGCACCAAAAGGTGAAAGAAGCCCTACCCAAAGCAGCAGAGGGGCCACTTCATCCTATTCAATGAAGAAACTTCTTGTTAAGTGCCTTGAGATGACATCTGTTGTGAATTGGCGCTATATAAATAAACTGAATTGAAATTGAATTCGGCCAGGTGATTGGATTCTTATTAAAGAATTCAGACAACGACATTGGAAGTCAAAGCGCTGGCAGGGTCCTTTTCAGGTTCTGCTTGTGACCTACACCGCCATAAAGGTCGCTGAGAGAGCAACCTGGGTGCACGCCAGTCACTCCAAGAGGCTGACAGGACCTATTCTGGACAAGAACACCACCACTGAAGCAAAGAACTGAGAGAAGTAGACTCAAAGAAGAATAACTTCAAATCAGTGGATTAGACACTTTCTATTCATCTAGTGATCCCACCTGAAGAAAAGGGGAAAAATGATGACACATTCTATGAAGCTCTGGGAGTCCAGAGCAAAAATGACTGAGACATTAATACTGTTTGTGTTTCCTGTTTTATTAGGGGGCGCCTTTTGGACTCTGCATCAGGGACGAACAGTCACCTCAGCCGGGGTTCATGAGAGATCCGTCGCTTCTAATGTCCTCCGAGAAGGATGGGTTCAATGGGAATTTGTGGCATCAGTTAGCAAATTATTCTGCTAGATCGGAGTGTTTGACAGAGCTTTAACACATCAGATGTTAGCTAAATCTCTGGCTGAGTCAACAGATGCGGACGAACCTGGTGCAGATGCCAAAAGTCGAGATGAAGGGGATGGAGACGATGGATGTGGCGTGGAAATGCTTGACGACCTCGAGTTATATGAGTGATTGGACTGCAGTTGTATGACGATTACCCTTAAATCACTTTGTGAATTTGGTTTTCTGATTTTTTTTTTCTGTAACTACTCTCTTGTGTTCCTCCATGTGAGTCTGGCAGTTCCATGAAAATTTAGCAGGGTCTCATCCCAGGTAAAGCAGACAGAAAAAGGGGTTGATTTTCATTTTTCAATTATATTTATATTATTATTTTATTTTTATTCAATTTAATTTATTTTTTCTTCTCTAGACAGTTGATTTATGTGATTTCAGTTATGTTTCGTTTTTTTTATTCAATTCCAGTTCATTGTTATTATTCAATATTATTTCCTTTTTCATTTATTTCATTGTTCTGTTTATTCATATTAATCTATGAATAAGGGGGGGAGATTATAAATTTGTTTGATTGGCGAATTATATGATTTACTATAGCATAATTTATGAGCAGTGAGGTATGCCTAATCAGTACTGAAGTTGAAGTAATTTTTTTACATTTCTATTTCTTGTGGTTTTGTTATGAAGGAGTCTATTGTTATTGTTGATTACTACTGATCTGTTTTGTGTAACCTCTTTAAAGGGTCACTTTGACGCTGGGCAATGAGTGACTGACGATCTTTGATTTCAGCGTTCACACTGTGGATGCATGTCTTGTTTTGAGGGAAGAGTACACGTTGTCAATTTATTCAATTGTTTTTTCTTCTTCTCTGTTTTGCATTTATTTCTTAGGCATCCTGACTGATTATGAAGCGATGCAGAAGGGCTACCTTGGGGGCAAAGGAGTCGCCACATTATTTTTCACCCAAGAAGTCGTGAGACGACAAACACGACCATAGGTTGGAGGTTGTTCATCTTACGCCCCTGGGTTTTATGACTGTGGTTTTGCATCGGGTCCAATAACTGTCATCAGGAGGGATGCATAGAACTCATCATTTTGTTCAGAAGTTAATTTACAGTTTTTTTTCTTGTACTGCCTGCCTTCTCATTAGTGGTAGTTTCAAGTGTGCCATTCTTAATTATTTATTTTTGTTGTGTTTTTGGTTTTATCAACGATATGATAAAAAGGGAGGACTGTTATGGAAAATTAATTATTAAGAATGATCTGAGTGTTTCATGTACTGATAGTTACTGTGTGCCAGCTCCTAGTGATATGGTGACTAATCTGATTATTTGACACTGTATGAATTTGGCTCAGGACAAATTTACTGATTTAGGCTCTTACATCCTCGGTTGGCATAGCAACTCTCTTTTACATCTAAGGACGTCCTGACATACATTGATTGTGTTTCCACTATCAAGGGCCTGAAGCCTGCGAGTCTAATGTTCTCATACTGAAGAAATGTTTTCTGATGTCATGTTGATAGGAGTCAGGATTACTGAACCTATATAATTCTGTCTTGTTTTGGAAGTCAGGTCAGTATTGCACATTTTTTGTTAACTCTGCACCTCCTTGCTTGATCAACCAACCAAGTTTGTATTAAAACCTCCAAATATCTGAAGGAATCTCTCTCATCTCTTTTATTTAAGAACTTCGACCACATGAAACCAGACCAAACAGAAACCAGACAAGATTTTGCTCTGTCACAACCGACGAGTTAGTCAAGATGCAAAAATGAGCTAAAATGCTAACATGAGGTATCATGCTAATGCTAATTAGCCTGCTATCATGAGCCTCAAAACAATCAGGAGGAAAAGTTAGTCAAAATTAAAAAATTAGCTTAACTGCTAACATGAGCTAGCATGCTAATGCTAACTAGCATGTTATTAGCCTTGAAGTAATCAGTACAAAAAGTAAGTAAAATTCAAAACCTATCTAAAATGCTATCATGAGCTACCATGTTAATGCTAAGTAGCATGCTAATGCTAGCTAACATGTTAGCATTAGCATCAGAACAATCAGTAAGAGTTGGTCAAAAAGCAACAATTTGTTAAAATGCTAGCATGAGCTAGCATGCTAATACTAAGTACCATAATATTATCTAAAGGGTGTGAATATGTTTCTATGGGGTACAAATACTTTCCTTAGTAGGATAAAAGGTCAGTTTTAAGAGCAGAGGCAGTGAAGTGCTAAGAGATGAATGGGTGATGTCTGTGCTGAAACATTACAGGAAAATGAGTTGTTTTTGATACCATGCATGGAGATTATTGAGAGGACAAAGACCCAGACCCTATGTGCTATGTGCAGTGCCAAAAACACGGACCCGCCGCAGCCACCAGCCGACACCCCAACGTGCAAATACGGTGAGTGGCCATCCAGGAGCCGGCGACGAGAACCGCCCCAGAGATGAGGAAATAGGAGGCAGCACATGCGGGCCACCGGTCCAGAGAGATTGATCAGATGTGGAGGCAGAGGTTGTCTCAAGACCAATGTGGTCCAGCACGAGATCTCTGTACTAATTAATATTAAGAGCATTTTTATTTTTCCAGTTAAGGAGGATAATTCTCTTAGTGATGCATAAGGCAGTGTGAACTAATTGCATTGATTTTGTGTCTATGGTGACATCATTTATATTTCCTAGCAGGCAAACTGAGGGAGAAGGTGGGAATATTACATTTCAGACACTTAGATAGGTCCTCACATATCTGGCACCAAAATCTCTTAACAGATGGACAGAATCGAAATGCATGAATATAATTACCCGGTATATTGCTTGTACATTGTAAGCAAGTATTAGATGTCGTAAAAACCCATCTTGAACATCCGTTGACCTGTAAAGTGTATTCTATGAAAGATTTTGTATTGTATTAATTGTAAACTGGGAATGTTTAATTTTTTTTCTGAGACCAGAAGTTTTGGTCAAAGTGATGGACAAGTCAACCTCCCATTTTGAAATAGTAAAGGCTATCGATTCGTCTAATGTAGTAAATGTTTTGTACATTTTAGAAAACAGTTTGGGGGGGGTTGAGATTAAGAAAATCTAAGACTCTTACTGGTATTTGTAATTCAGCTGTATTGAGCCTAAATTTACCTTTTATAATAGATGTAATTTGTTCATATTCTAAGAATTTGTTTTGATTAATTCCATATTGTGTAAATAATGTATTAAATGGGATAAAGTCTGTATCATCAATTATGTGTTCCAGGTATTCAATTCCTTTACACCTCCAGTCTGGAAAATTTATCATACTTTTTTTTGTAAAATATCGGGGTTATTCCAGATGGGTGTGCGTCTACATGGGATCAGTGTGGACTCTGTCATTTTTAGAATCTCCCACCATGCTGTCAGAGAGGAGCTGATATTTAAGATTTTAAAGCATTCATGTTGTTTTATAGTTGAGGTAATAAATGGTAGGTCTGAAAGCTTTATCTTATTGCATAATGTCTGTTCTACGTCTATCCAGGACTCATCTAGGAAGCTATGTTTTAACCATCTTGAGATGTAGTGGAGTCTATTGGCTAAGAAATAATGATGAAAGTTCAGTAGATCTAGACCTCATTTATCTTTGCTCTTCTGCAGTGTTTTTAAGCTGATGGGGGGGGTTTATCTTTCCAAAGAAATTTAGAGACAGAGGAGTCCAGAGATTTAAACCAATCCAGTGATGGTTTGCTTGGAATCATTCAGAATAAGTAATTGATTCTGGGCAAAACCATAATTTTTACTGAATCAACACTTCCCATAAGTGATATGGGTAGGGATTTCCATCTAGCAAGATCATCTTCCACTTTTTTTTTAAGTGGGATGTAGTTTAGCTTTGTTACTATTCCCTGACTGCAGTTGTGTATTAATTGGATTCTGGAAAGAACAATTGATTGGAAGAACCATCGATTTTAACCAATTTATAGAATATTCGGAGACTCTTGAATAAGAGTTTATCAACCCAATTACCTGAGAGAGAGAGGTTTGTGAATGCTGGAGAAAAAGTAATACATCATCTGCATATAGACTGATTTTATGTTCTATGTTATTGCATTTTATGCCTTTGAAATTTTTACGGTGCGTTCACACCGAATGCATTTAAAGGGTCAACGGCGTCAGGTTTACATGTAGAGTCAATGCAGAAGCACGCTGACGCACATCAGATTTTCTGTGTTGCATTAGAAAATACGTGCGTCATTTTATATGGTGCATTTTGTGCATTCGGGTGTGACGTGCGTTTTTGCGTCTGCCACTGAAGTTGAAAAATTTGAACTACGCTCTGTCAGGAGCCTGGTGTGTTGTCACGTGATGCTGTGACCCAGTTCACGGGGTCCGGCAAAGTTTTTTTGTTCAATATGGAGGAAAGAATAATCAAAGCTGTTGCTAATCACTTGGAGCTATACGACACCAGCTGCATTTTCTACAGAGACAAGAATAAAAAGGACCTTGCTTGGAGGAATATAAGTGAGGAGATAGGGCAACCTGGTACGTTCATTTCACTTTTGAAAGTTTTCACGTTACTGACCTTGCACAGGGTACTCTCCATAGTAAATAGAGTATGGAGACTCTCTTTTCCAACTGCTAGATTGACAGCTGCCATCTTGCAAAAACGTCTGGCACTAGCTCCTCCCACAAATTGCATATATCTGGCTTGATGCGCGTCAAAAGACACAATTTGCAAACTGCAAATGTTCAAGCGTCAAATTTTGGCGTGCAACGCGTTTTTGACGCTTTGGTGTGAACGCACCGTTAGTTTGCCTGATTGCTGCTGCTAGTGGTTCAATAAAAATAGCAAACAGAGAGGGAGAGAGTGGATACCTCTGTCCTGTCCTGGTACCTCTCTGAAGATAAAGCCTAGATGATGTTTGGTTATTAGTCCTGATACATGCTGTTGGTGAACTGTATAATATTTTCAACCAGTTTATAAAACACTTTCCAAATCCAAATTTGTGTAATTTTGCAAATAAGAAGTTCCAGTTAACTCTATCAAATGCTTTTTCTGCATCTAAAGATAAAATATTAGTTTCAATGTTTTTACAGTAAGAAAAATCTATTAAATCCATTAATCTACGTGAATTTGGGGATGAATTTCTCCCTTTTATAAAACCAGTTTGATCAGGATGTATTATAAGAGGAGTTACTTTCTCTATCCTTTTTGTGAGAGCTTTGCAGATTATTTTAAGATCAACATTAATGAGGGCAATGGGATGATAGCTGGTAGGAAACACAGGGTCTTTACCTGATTTTAGTATAACACTAATGTAGGCAGAATTAATATTTGGTGAAAGTCTGTCATTTTCCTTGGTTTCCTGTAGCATTCATTGAAATGTTGGTGCCAGAATATTCCAGAATTCTTTATAGAACTCTGCTGGATATCCATCTGGGCCTGGAGCCTTTTTATTGAGCATGCTTTGGAGGGCCTCCTGGAGTTCAGCTGCTGATAGTGGTGAATCCAGGGCCATCGCTTGACTATCCGATAATTTAGGTGTTAAGTGTTATTTTATCAAAAAAAATTTCAATTTCATGATCTGATAAGTTTATCAGTATAAAGCCTTGTAAAATTATTTAAAAGTGTTGTTTATTCTTTCAGGATCATATACTGTATTCCCGGTCTGATCTTTAACAGCAGATAGAGTTGTTTGTTCTTTATTTATTTTAAGCTGGTTAGCCAAAAATCTATCTGATTTATTACCTTTTTCAAAGTTTTCTATCCTAAGTCTTTGAATTAAGAACTGGGTCTGTTTATTAACAATTTCATTTAATCCTAGGTTTGCTTTACGGATTATGCCTAGTCTCTCCTCCAAGGAAGCCACTAGTGATTTAATAGTTTCTTCTAATTCCTGAATACGTTGGTTTCCTATTTTCTTTTTATTTGATGAGAATTAGACTATTTTACTTCTAAGCACATCTTTTCCTGCCTCCCAAAGAATGGATGGTGACGTACCAGGGAGGTCATTATATGAAACCCACTCTTTTTCAAAATATTTTATAAATAATTTATCCTTAAAGGAACATGGGGCAGGATTTATAAATAAAATAAACATCCATGTCCAGTTTTTTAATGCCGTTGGGTGATGAAGCGTTATAAGCCAAAAAGAATGAGCCCACCCACGTATCACTCCATTTTCTTAAACTGGCTGTGTGCTGCAAAATGTGCTGCAGTTTGAGGTCCGAATTTCTGTGCTACGGGTGTGACGTAAATTGACACTGCTTGCGTGTTCTCGACACCTTTAAAAGAGGAAGAAAATGGCTGCAGACCTCCATTGATTCAATTGTGAGAATGGATTCTTCTCTTCTGCAACTGGGAAACGACCAAGGATGACTCACAGCCCACTAAAAAGTGGCACTAAGAAAAAGAAGTATGTCACTGTAAAGAGGTATGTTTTTTTGTGAAGCGTTTGTGTGCTCTCCCGTGCGGCTGGCTGCAGTTACTTGCAGCGCCGGCCGCGTCGCTCATGAGTTTCGTTTCTTCATTCTGCCCCATGCTCCTTTAAGTAATAATATATTAAATCTCCAATTTTTGCTTTGAGCGTTTCTTTTTTATTTACTAGAGCTAGAGAAACAGGAGCGTGATCGCTAACAGCTATAGGGTGTATCTCAGTGTCTGAAATGTCAGTCAACAGTGAGCTGTTGACTAACAAATAATCCAGTTGAGAATACGAATGGTGGACATTTGAGAAGAAAGTATATTTTCTGTCGTTGGGGTGAAGTGATCGCCATGCATCTCAAAGTCCATAATCGTTCATGTACTGCTTAACTAATCAAACTGAGTCTCTGGTGTCCTGATCCTGTCTATTTCTTAATTTAAACCAAAGTTGAGGTTGCCCCCAAAAAGAAGTGAGCAATCCAAGTGTTCAAGGAGCACAGAGAAGAAGGTATGAAAGAATGAGGGGTCATCAACATTTGGGCCATATATACTGACAATACATAACTTTTGGTTATGTATATATAATTTTATTTTAATAAATCTACCCTATAGATCTGTAACTGTAACTATTACTGTAAAATTAAATTTTTTTTGAATTAATATTGCTATTCCCCTTTTTCTAGAGTTATAAATTGCAAAAAACACATTGGGAAACTCAGGTGATTTAAGATCATCTGCTGCTGTGGTAGATTTATGGGTTTCTTGTAATAAGATGACATCTGCCTTCAATCTTTTAAGCTGGTTAAAAATCGTAATTCTTTTCTCTCTATTGCCAGCTCCATGAATGTTCCATGTGACAAATCTTAGAGTAGCCATAGTTGTGGAACTAAAGTTGGAAAGTGCATGTCACCATAGAAACAGATAAATGCAAGTGGAGTCATAGTTTGTGCTTGGGGTTGTCTGATTAAAAATCCAGAAGCAGAGATTTAAGAAAGAGAAAATATTTTCTTCCTGATTGGGAACAAAACGCGCCTTCTATCCAGGATCTCTTTGGGATATTGATCGTTAACGCTGTAATTCGTTCCCTGCAGCTTACTACCCTAGCCTCTGACCTGCTCTTTTTGCTTGTAGTGCTCGAATTTAGCAACAATTGGTCCAGCTGTTGTTGGGCTTTTTTCCGATGGACGCGGTGAAAACTGATGTTTTTTTACTTTGTGGCTTGGGAGTTTCAGCTGATGTTGGAGAAATTCTCGGCTGGTTGATACAGCGTCTTCCCCTGCCTGTTCTGGGATCCTGGAAAAACAAGATTGTCCCGCATTCCCCTGGCCTGTATATCCAAGATAGTTTTTTTCATCCTTTTACTTTCTCCGGACAGCAGTGTCATCCCATCGGTGAGTTTCTTTACACTGTCTCTCAGCGTTTGGTTTTCTGCAGCGAGCAATGCTACCTGTTGTTGGCTGAACTCCAGAGACTCCCTTAGAGCTTGAAATTCTTTGTGGAGAACCTCAACCAGGACCAGACGGGCGTCTAGGCTGGTTAGTTTCTTATCTATTGAGTCCAGGACATCGCTATAGCTTTTCTCTGGAGAGATGGTGGAGGTGCTGGCCTCAGAACACGTTTCTGTGATGGTGTGCTTGTCGGCATTGCAGAGGTGGATTTTTGTGGCTTGCCCATAACAATGCTGTCAAAGCACTCGTCCAAGTAGCTTTCCAGGCTGTCCAAGGTTTCCTCGTCCAGTTTGTTTTATGGAGAAATACAATATATTGGTTATTATTATTAAAAAATTGCTATAATTGGCTCGAATGTATTGGTTTGTTTTTACTTGAGTTTGTTTGTTTTACCAGTTTACCGCCATATTACTTACGCACAGCTCTCGCGAGATGTCAGCAGCAGCTCATCCTTTCAGTCTCAGCTAATTTTAGTGTTTATTGTAGTGTATTTTCATTCTGAGTTAGGATGGGGAGAAAGTGTAGTGTAGTGGGTTGCAGTATTTATATGGGTACGCATTTTTTGACAAATGTAAGAACAGTAAATGGATAATGAAATCAGGGCTATAGGTTCATTTTTAGTGCAATGTTTGTGATAATGTGAAAAAAAATGTTTCTTACAGCTTTATGTTCATATATTTAAAAAACTTTCAATAATAATGCAACTGTTAATAAATTACTTAATATTAACCATTTTTTAAATCAATTTATTAATAATAACCATCGACCAGCTAAATAACCAATGTGACAAAAACATAAATTGACAAACAGAAAACAGTCTATACATCCAGTCCCTCGTCTCCTCTCCTCAGTCTCCATTTGCTTCTTCATGTCCTGAACAAGAAATCAAAAATCTGTTTATAAAAAGTGCAACACAAAAACTTTTAAGAAATCTATATTTATTAACATGATAAATCATAAATTATGTATTCGATGCACTGTTGCATCTGTACATACAGTACATGAGATCACATACTGAGATCACAGGTTCTGTGGTTTTTGAGGCTTGATAAGACTCCTCTAAGCATAAGGTGTCTAACTGAATTTGTTATTCTACCTCCATGCCACCTTGCCCCAATTCTGCCCAGGTAAATAGGTAATAATTTCTCCTTAAAAGAGTTGTCTTTTTGCTTTATTTGCAAAAACCGAATTAGGTGTATATAGGCAATACACGGAGAACCATTAGACCACCATACGAGGTCGTTTACAAGTGATAGTTAACAAAATAATGTTAAAATACATGTCGATGCTAACAATAAATGCCAAACAACACAACTGCTTTAAGTTTTTTATTTTTGTACCTCCAGGTTTTAATATACTTTAATTTCAAACTGTTCTCCTCTCCCGCTTCGCCTGCTGCTTCATTGTTCCTGGAAAAAAAATCTCCCACTCGGCCCGCAATGCATTTTAGGATATGGAGAGCAGTGAAAGATACACCGGACCCATCCTTCAAATCAGGAAAAAGGAGGCCAGATTCATAGGCCGCATTTGAAGGAGTCTTCAAATTTGGAGAGCCTTCATCGCGGTGCTGTGACGTAACTGTCCTACAAATCTGGCCTTCGATCGAATTTGGACAAAGCCAGAGAGAGAGACAGAGAGAGAGACAGGTAGACAGAGTTCTTTGAGACTGCCACCGCCGCTGAGACAGAGACAGACAGAGACACAGACAGAGAGAGTCACAGAGAGTGACAGGGAGACAGAGTTAATTGAGAGTGCTGCTTTCGCAGCGCAACAGTCACTGAGAGGGAGACAGGCAGACAGACAGAACCTCTATGTAACATTTTACTTTAGCAGTAGTGTAAAACACTAAGCCGCTATGATCTTCTATGGGAGCTCTGAAGGCTTTATTTTGTGGAGCTTGTTTGAGTCTTATTTTGAAAGTCCAGCATGGATGTCAGTTAAGGCTGATTGAATCTCATCAGTTATATGTTGCGATTCTCCATATGGTAATCTACTGTTTACTATCAGGCCTTAAATTCATGTCCAAAGAGGGTTATGATGACCTTAAATGACCTTTAATGAGCTCCTCTCCACAGAGCCACAGGTGCGCTTTTCCTGGTAACAAGAGTGTCATCAGTCTGTGCTTGACATGCATCAGCTGATGTCTCGCTCTGACTAAGCAAATTCACCTGCTGTTTGAAAACCGTACATGTATCCCAATCACTATGTAAGTATCCCTATTGTAATCTACTGTTCTATCAGACCTTAAATGAAGGTCATCAAGAGACTCATTTTGCCCCCCCTGACTAAGCAAACAAGAACATATCAGGTACAGTTAGCTGCAGTTTGCTTATCGCTGTGGAGTTGGAGTTGAAGATGCCATCATTCACCTGCTTCAACATACCCACTGTCATCTGGAGAAAGCAGGCAGCACTGTGATGTTATTTGATTTATCCAGTGCATTTAGCACAATTCAGTATGATTTGCTTTGTCAGAAACTCCCGAAGGCTCAGGTCGAGCCCTCAACAATCGCCTGGATCAATGACTACCTGACAAACAGACCACAATTTGTGAGACTGAAGAATTGTGTGTCAAACCAGGTGGTCAGCAGCACAGGAGCACCAGAGGGGACCGTACTCTCATCATTTTCTTTCTTCTTTCAACACCTCAAACTTCCAGTACAAATCAGAGACCTGTCATCTGCAGAAATACTTAGATGACTCTGCAATTATCGAGCGTATCAGAGATGGACAAGAAGCTGAATACAGAGAGCTGGTGGACCACTTTGTGGCATGGTGTGGAAACAATCCTCTTACCTTGAATGTGAACACAACAAAGTAGATGAATTTAGATTTAAGAAGAAACAGGGATAAGTCAAACACTGTTTTTGTCATGGAAGAAAAAGTGGAGGTGGTTGAGGAGTATAAATACCTCAGAGTTAACCTTGACAACGTACTGGACTGGAGACTAAACAGTGAAGCCATCTACAAGAAGGGACAGAGCAGACTGTCCTTCTTGAAGAAGCTTAGGTCCTTCAAGGTTTGCATCAAGAATGCTGCAAATCTTCTACAAGTCTGTTGTGGAGAGTGTAATCTCTTCAGCCATCATCTGTAGGGGATGCACCATCAGAGCCAGGGACTAAAAAAGGCTAAACAACCTGATAAAAAAGGCTGCTTCTGTTCTTGGCACTACGGTGGAACCACTAGAGATGATGATGCAAAGAAGGATTCTTTATAAAATAAAATAAAAATATAGACAACTCTGAGCATCCTCTTCATGAGACTATCCTAAAACAACACAGTGGCGTCAGTCGGAAACTTCTTCAGTTTCGCTACAAGAAAGACCTCTACAGAAAATCCTTCCTGCCATTACGATCTACAACAACTCCTTAAAGAATTAATTAGCAATAGCTACAGCAACCTCCAATGGACTGGTGACCTCTCCAGGGTGTACCCCGCCTCTCGCCCCATGACAGCTGGAGATAGGCACCAGCCCCCCCTGCAAACCTGCATAAGAATGACGGGTACAAAAAATGGATGAATGGATAGCTACAACAACACTTAATTTCCCTCTGGGATCAATAAAGTATATTTGAATTGAATTGAAATATATGTCCAAAGAGTGTTATGATGACCTTAAGTGACTTTATCTTCTCCACAGAAACGCTGCTGCACTGTTACCTGGCAACAAGGCTGTCATCAGTCTGTGTTTGACATGTGTCAGCGGATGTCTCCCTCTGACTAAGCCAAATTCTGATTCAAAGAAGGGGTCCGAACAGCTTGCCGCTCTTTGAAAACCAAACATGGTATCGGAAAAATAAGTGTCAATGAGTGTTATCTTTCATCTCCAATCATGGAAAAGTAATACTCTCTACCTCGTTCACAGTCCAAGAATGAACGAGAGAGAGATCACTTGCAACAAGGCTCAGTCTCAGAAAATCACAGAATATTCAATGTTAAAGTAAAGCAGAATCTTCCAGAATCTGGTTGGGATAGTTCGACATCTGTGTGCTCTGGAGCAGATTGACAGAAAACGGTGAGACATAGTGAAGTTCCAAAAAGATTATGTGAATGTCAACTGATGCGGCTTTCACATGACCAAAAATTATGTCATTAAAACGAAATATGTGACTGTGACGGCAAGATAAAAAAAATCACCTGGCTTCCAACTCTGAGGCAATCTCACACTAACTTAACAAGGGCTCCACTCTAAAAATTGACATTTGGGTTAAACTTTGGGTAGCTCAAAGGCAAATTGTGAAAAACCCATAACAGATATCAAGATCCCGTCGTCACTTCTGAACAGAGCACAGATTTACCTACAAACTGAAAGTTTGATGTAGTTTCTAGTAGAACGTGATGACACAGTGAATCCTCCAAAATAGTGGATTTTGATTGGGATTTGTAGGTGATTTATAGGTGTATTTTTTTGTCTAATTACGTCACTATGGTAACTCCAATAACAAATAAAAGTAACAGAACCCATCTCGGAATCGAACCACAAGTTTTCATATATATATTGTGGGGGTGCACGCTATGTTACGACCAACATTAAAGTGGACGGAAGAAAAACGAAGAGTCCAGTTTATAGGTGTACAATAATAGGTGCCTGCCATGCAATTGCACTGCACTGCTTCTCCCTGCATTGCTTTGGCAGGCCCCAATAATAAATCTCTAACAAATTCCATGTAAATTAAGGCCAACACACAGACAGAAAGACAGACATTGATCTTAAAATTCCTCCGAGTCAACGAGAGAAAAACAAGAACCTCCAAGTCCTATATAAACTTTGCTTGAACTTACCTCTTAGAGACTTGGACTTGAGAAAAATGTCTTGTGAATACATTTGGAGTTGGCTGTTGACCATTGCTTCATTAAATTTCCTCAGCAATCCTTTCAATTCTTTTTCTGTTTCCAAAGGTCCCAGTAGTTAAGTAAAAAAAAAAACTGGTCGTGTTTGATGTGTTGGCAGTAAAAACAATTTTTGGGAATTGACAATGTCAATTTCGTTGGCCCTAATTATTGTTAAACTTTGACTGATGAAAATACATCAGACCTTACAATAGATAGATATCGCCTCTGAGATAAATGGTTTACATGTTGTATATTTTTAACATGTTCTTAACTTGCTTGGTTGGTTTTATAAACAGATTTAAGAGAACAGTATTGCGGAATTTTAAAATAGATCATCTAACACTTAGAAAGATTTCATCCAACAAATGTTTTTTAAATCTATATTTCCTAGCGTAATGGAGCGATGGCTCTGATCCCATCTGCATAGAGCACATATCTTGATCCAGATACAAAAGAAACCCTTTCACTTAAATAAATAACTCTGATACATGTGCTTAGAAATATGGGGGGGGGAATCCCCATTCAAACGTCTGTGTCCATCTGTATGAATATGTTTTTAATTTTGTGTATTTCATAATTTACTACCAAACTGCATGAGAGTAAATGTTTATTTATTTCCAAAGAAGAAAGAAGAAGCACAACTGACCACATGTTTTGCATGCAGATCTTTCTCTCTTGCTTCTTTTCCAGTTTCCCTGAGTCTATTTACAGAAGTCGTGTCAGGAATGCTCAATCCCCATCTCGCTGAAGTCTGTCTCCCATTATTGCTGACAAACACTCTTTTCAGGAAATTTCTGTCTTCATTTTTCATTCTGGGCACATATACACAATCCAAGTAGGCACATAAACATGCGCAGGCGTGTACACAAACAAAAGCAGGGCAAACACTGCTTCATTTTGTGGTCACTTTCCTTCTATTTTTCTATTTTTTGCTTTATTTATGCATTTTCTACTTCATCAAATCCGTATACTCACCCTTCACAAACTCCTTTCCAGCCACATCGAGCTAAATAACTGGAGGACTAAAATAGAGTGGTTAAAAGAGAGGGGAAACCAAGGAAATAGGCAATAGTTAGGATTGGAATATGGGGAAAACAAGGACACACCAAAACACACCAAAAGCATACAAATTTGCGAACAGTTCCCTTTGATAATAATATATTGTTGCTTGGATATGGCAAAAGAGGTTTCCCCTGTTGACAACCAGATGGAAATTATAATTGTATTCAATCCAAAAGGAAATGAGAGATGACAAGTAACCAAACAGAGATTAGCATGTCTATTTGTCCTGTAAAAAAAAAAGCTATAGTTGTGGAGTGTTCTATAGAGTTTCTACATGCTGGTATGTAGAAAGATATATATATGTATATATATATATATATATATATATATATATATTCATTGCCAGAGATACAATCTCTGGCAATGAATGGTTACATCGCACAATCTGTACACTCTAGCATTGACCTTACACACCTTTCCAGCATAAGAACAGCCTATTTAATTAGCTTGCTTGGGAGCTAAGTCTTCCAAAGCACTTTAAAAACTTGTGATACTTTTTGTTAACTTGATTCCATTGCCCTAAAACAGTGCTATCCAAAGTCAGTCCTCAAGGGCCAGTATCCTTCATATTTCTGTTCTTTTCCTGGTTCACCACAGCTGAATCAAGTAGTGGCTCAATGGCAGGCCTCTGCAGAACATTTTGACATGCTGAGAGGAGTAGTTGGTCCATTGGAATCACACATCCAAAATCGGCAGGACACCTGTATGGCGTCAATTTAGCGCCAAAATCCGAGCGCGTTAAAACGATAATCAGCGTGCATAAAGACCACTCTCTACACGCTCGCCACCACTCTCTGCGCCCTCGGGTTCTCTCTATATGCGCTCGCAATCACTCTCTATACGCTCGCCGTCTATTGCTGCGCGCTCGCAGTCTCTGTATACACGCTCGCCCTTGCTGAGTTTTGGCACTTTGGGGGCGGGCATTGAATAGAAGGACCCCCAACCCTCCTTCTTTCTGATTGGCCACTACTGTCTCCAGATCAGAGCCAATCCGAGGCAGAGTAGGGTGGGTTATCATTGCGATTGGCAGCAGAATTTAATAGCAGATCGAAATGTCAGATAACAAAGAGGTAAGTTGTGGAACAGACTGATATATAAATTAGTTTAAATTATCTGTCTGTTCCTCAACTTACCTCTTTTTATCTCTGACATCTCGATCCACAAAGATGACCCTACCCTACTCTGGATTGGCTCTGACCCGGAGACAGTAGTGGCCAATCAGAAAGGAATGGGGTTACAAGGCCGTTTATTCAATGCCCACCCCCAAAGTGCCAAAACTCAGCAAAGCAGAGGGCGTAGAAAGCACAGAGAGAGACCATGAGCACGCAGAGAGTGACGGCAAGCACGCAGAGAGTGACGGCGAGCACATATAGAGACCGCGAGCACGTATAGAGAGACCACAAGCGCGCAGAGAGTGTCGGCGAGCGCGCAGAGAGTGCATGCTGATTATGGTTTTTATGGCGCTCGGATTTTGGCACTAAATTGACGCCATACACCTGCCTTTGAGGACTGAAAATTTTATGTAGTAAATTTATGCTTCTCAGATTGATATGCAGCTGGAACAGGCTTGAAGCACTGGCAACTTAAATTAGCTTTTGTCTAAATATAAGCATAAACTTGATCTGGACATCCACATTTGGAGGAGCAAGAAAATCCTATCACGTTTCCGTCTAGATGTAGCCCTCTGGAGAGAACGTGAGAGAAAGGCCAAAATATGAGCCACCCTCACACACAGGGTCCATATGAGAGTGTGTGGGTTAATCCTGTTTCAAACAAGCTTAGTTTAACTCTTGTCAACCCTAGCAAGAACACTGCTGACTTCCTTACCCAACACGAAGCACTGCAACTTTTTACATATGCATTTAAATGCACTAAAAACTTGCCTTATATACAGGGGCTAGCAAAAGTTTCTACACCTCCTTGATGTGTTTTCACATTTAGTCAAATTACAAAAAACCCCACCCCATCATCATTCTAAAGTATTTTGCAGCTTCTAGAAGGTTCTCTCCCAGGATTCCTCCATCCATTTTCTCATTGCCTTTGACCAGCCTTGCAGTACTTGCTTAACGAAAGGATCCTCCTGCATGATGATGCTGCCACCATATTTGAAGGTGAGGGTGGTGTGTTCAGAGTGATTTTGAAAACATAGGTAGTTTACAGATTGGACTTTCCGTGTAGACCCATATTACAATTTTTGATCTCATTTGGTCATTGGTTGCACTAGAATTTATTTGGTGGTCAGAGTAAAGGGGGCTTAGAACAAATGCTTACCAAACCTCTCAATTATATGCTACCTTAAGATGATTAATCACATAAAGTGTATGGTTGTAAAATAACAAAATTTGAAAATATTCAAAAGGGTTTGAATGTCAATACAAAGAACTGTATATACACATATGCATAAAACAAGCCTAATAGGTCTCTATATAGCACTGGGGGCTTTAGGGTTTTATTTGTTGACTGCTTTCTACAATTAATCTGCTGTGCTGGTGATCCTTAAATTCTATTTAAAAAAACACAGCTGGTCTTTCATAGCTAAGTGATATTTATAATATATATAATGTGTTCTATAAACACACACAGAGAAAGGACAAGTGATGCCATGATAAAAGAAAAGAAATACTCCACAATTTCCATAGTTCTGTTATGGATGTCCGCAAACCTGGAAACAAATAAACATGCACACATGAATAGGCAGGGTCATCTGGTTCTTCTCACAGTCAGTGCTGCCTGTGTTTGCCCACTCCCTGACCATTGTTAACTTTTTACATTTATATCTCTGTCAAAGAGCAGCAGTTTTTCAAAGCTAAACATTACCTCATATAGCTGTGCAAGTCAAGCCATTCATTTTATTTCATTGCCTGTGATTCAAATCTTGTCTTGTGAAATATTCAGCTTTATAATACTCCTGCTGAATCCAATGTGTAAACCAAAAACTGATGAATGAAAAGTGACCCCAAGTTTGCTGACCTTACTTATTTCTCACAAAATGTGTTCCGGCCCTATCTCGCTAAATGTGTGATTTTCTGCCTTTTCTGAATACATTCTAGTCTTGTTTTGTCTGCATTCATCCATTTCATTGATAAAATGTCTTTAATTTTTTCTGGTGAAGGCTCAAATTCTTTTAACTCCCGGGAGGGCAAATAACGACTAAAGCCAGAGTTTTAGAAAGGTGAATTTATTTAAAATAAAACACAGTGGGCATTTCATAGTCAGCCTAGAGGTTGTTTTGAAAGATAATTTGCTTGGAGAACTCTGCAGTGTTTACACTGTAAGGCGTCTGAATGAATGCTGTATATTTTGACTTTCAAATGGTGGCTTTGCTTTAATGTGAAATGTAATTGAAGTTTTGGCATTTCACTTTCAGAAAGATAAAGGATATTTTAGTTTTAGTGCCTGCAGACAGTGGATTCTGTTAAAGCTGTAGATTTCCAAATCTTTAGAAATCAACTTCTCACGCCATTTGCACATAAAATTACAGTACCTATACCTGAACGTTAGGACATTGATTGTAAACTGGTTCATGACAGATTTCTCACATTAAAGGTAATTTCATTCAGTCTTGAGTGAGGAGTTTCTTTTAAGATACTACACCTCTCGAACTACAGAGAAAGTCTTGAAGCTTATATCTACAGACTCAAATCCATTGAAAGGAAGTGGGTGTTTCCTTATATTTGGCTGAAAAGCAACATTAGTATGATTTGTAGAAAATATTATTAAATGGAGTTTCTAGGAGATAAATGAAATACAGTGTTGATTTTTTAGTATTGTATTTACCCCTTCTTCAGTTAAAAAACCCCAAACAATGCTGTGTATTGTTACCTATAATGTCAGTTATGAATTTTGAATAAAATTGGCAAATAGATATCTTATGTGAAAAAAATATATATATTGTAATATTTTGAATTTTCAAGGAAGGGATTATGAAAGTGTTGGACAATATCAGAACAACATTTAATTCAATGCTATTGCTGAAAATTAAGATGATATTATTATTATTTTTTTTTAAATGTGTCCTGTCTGACAGTGTGGAGCTCATTCATCAAGATCTAGTAATGATAACCTCAGCCCAAGAATATATCTGTAAACACCGGAGACCCCACACCTATGTGTGTGTGTGAGCATGCTGGTGCATATAAGGTTTCTCCATAAGAGTGTTCGATAGCTGGTGTGAGGAGCCATCAATCTGTTTCCCAGGAATCGATGCAGACATGAAGGAGATTGGAGCCAAGACGTCCAAAGGACCCCCAGAGCCCCAGGCGGACCAGCCCGGGGCCGACTGCATCCCCCAAGAGAGGAGCAGAGGATAACCCCAGGGGAATGTCCAGCGGCTACTATGCAGGGGCCCGGGGAGCCGCAGTGGCGAGCCCACGGGCTCTGATGGCAACTGGCTGCACCAGGGCGGGCCCGTCCATGGACTGGGAGAGTCTGGGCCCAGGGGCGCCCCACCCCCCCAGCGGGAACCTGACCAGGGAACGGCTGACGAGGGGCCCCGCTTCCGTGGCGGCCGCGGTCGGCCACCGGCCGCCACGCACCACCACTGCCCCAGGCCAATTTCCACCGCCAACATCCCAGCTCCCCACCCCTGCCCCATGTCGGGGCGCCCCACCGACTGCTGCAGCGGATGGACGGCATCCCCAGGCCAAGCCCAGCCAGCACCTGGACACCAAGTTGTACCAGCTCCTGAGTTCTGATCCTGCGCAATGCTGAGCGCTGAGACTAGGCATCCTACAAAGGCCAGGGCCAGTCAAACCCGCCAACCACGCACGAAGCGCACAGAACAGGTGATTGAATGAGCAGAGATGCTGGATCCGTGTCCCGCCGAGTCACCAAACAGGCACCACCCAACAATCCCAAACCTGGCACCCGCGAAAGAAGTGCCCCAACCAACAAAAGGAAGACATCACCCCAGCACGTCAGGCGACCGACACACTGGTCCACCCAGCCCCGGTCAGGCACGCACCAGGTCCGAACTGGATTGACCACCGACGCACCAGCGGGCAGGGGCATCAGTCACTGGCAGGAAGTGACGGAGGGGAAATAGGCCCCCCATTAAATTGAAGGCTTGAGGTGCGCCAGGCGAGAGGGGAGCCCAAGACCCAACCTGACAGGTAGACAAAGACATACAGACACAGTCATACGTTCCCTCCCTCTTACGCACATACACTCTCATCGACACACCAAGACACCCAAGATTAGGACGCTGTACCCTCACTCATAGATGCTAAGATGATATTATGATTAACCCACATTTTCCTGACTTTGTACACTTCTTACAGAACAAAGTCAATGTCCTTCCTTACAGAATAGTTGTGGTCCATCCAACTGGCTAAGTATATTATTGAAATGCAGCTTGTAAAAGCATGACCCTTGAAATGTGCAGAGTTACAAAGGAATTAATGAGGTACTAATCATGAACTAACTTATATTTATGATTGCCAAATATTAAACTCTCAACACATTTTTAAGAAGCCAGGATTAGTTGTCATTAAGTAAAGGTCAGTTATCCCATACCCAATAATAAACATTTTAGCAAGTCTTGTTTTAACAACACATAATTAGTTATTGGCTATTTAATGATTGGCTACTTGTGAATTCATTCAACATAATTTAAAGAGGTATGCTAATTTAATCACAGAATACAAACAGGTATGAGTCTCCTATTGGATGAGCACTGTAGTATCTTTCAGCGGGCAACAAGTTATTTAGCCCCAACTGATGCAAAGAATAAATGAAATTCTTAAGGATCAATTTGAAAGAGACATCCCATGTTCTTCACACAATGTAAAGTGAACTTGAGGAATTGGGACTAAACCACTGTGCGCCATAAGAAAACCACTAATCAGTAAGACTAACCAGAGAAAAAGGATTTGCAAGGGAGCATAAAAATTGGACTTTGGAGCAAAGGATTATGTCATCATGTGATCTGCTGAATCCAGATTTACCCTGTTTCAGAGTAAAGGGTCCATCAAGGTAAGAAGAGAGGCCGATGAAATGAGGAACCCATAATGCCTTGGGCCTGCTTTATAAGTCTGTCGGCCTAGTGCTGTGATGTGGGGTTGCTGCATTAGGTCAGGTGTAGGTTCAGCAACATTTTGAGCACAAAAAAATGATGTCAGCTTACTACCTGAATATACTAAGATAAAATAAGAAAATAGATACTTTAATAATCCCTGTGGGGTAATTCAGTTTCAATACAACCAATCCAAGATCATACAAACATTAACATAATAAAGGATTTGGAAGACCGCGGTAGCAGCCAGCTGGCCAGCGCCCCTTTAGGAGATAGAAAGGATTCACACTAGGTAGGGGATGAACAGGGGGAAAAAGGCAACTCTGCCCAGCCCCCTACAGGGAGCTGAGCCGAGCATACTAAATGGCCAGGAAATTCCATCAATGGATTTTTTTTTTCCTTGATGGCACAGGGGTATTCCAAGATGACAATGCCAGGATTCATCAGGCTGAAGCTGTGAGTGGTTCAGGAAGCATGAGAAATTATTATTACACATGGACTGGCCACCAGAGTCGAGACCTTAACCCCACTGAGAATCTTAGGGATGTGCTGGAGAAGGCTTTGAGCAGTGGTTAGACTCTCCCATCATCAATACTAGATCTTGGCAAAACGTTAATGCAACACTGGATGGAAATAATTCCTGTGACATTGCAGAAGCTTATTGAACCAATGCCATAGTGAATGGATGCCATAATCAAAGCTAAAGGCAGTCCAATAAAATATTAAAATGTGTGACCTTTTTTTGGCGGCAACTTTTTTTTTGGCCAGACATTGTATAAATACAGAAAATAAGGTATTGTCTGAATTTTAGAGTCTGTGCTTATTCAAACAAATTTAAGAAATAAATGTTATAGGTGAGAGAAAATGAGAAACAAGAAAAAAAGTAAAACTTCTGGCTGAGTGGAGGGCAGAGAGGTTGAGACAAGGAGAGAAGTAATGAGTGAACTGGATGTAATTAACCTATACTCATCCAGAAAAACAGCATTGAATGGGGGATTGGGAGGGTGAGCCGTGCAGTCTCTCAGCTGAAGCTTGTAGTTTTGAGACTAATTAGAACTGTGCTACGGTACAGTGTGAAAGGGTTCCCATGTGGGTTCTTGATTTGTTGGCTGTGTACACTTGCTGACTGCTCATTTGTGGTGAGGTATGACAGCGTGAGACCCAAGAATCTGAAGAGAGGATACATAGAATAAGACAGACATAAGCAGGTTTTAGATAGCTGCAGCAGTCTCAAAAACAGCTAACAAGGAGAGTAAACTGGAAATTTAAAGAGCAAAAGAAAAATGCATGACACAAGTCAAGAAAAGACTATTGTTTGCTGCTTCAAACTGCCAGTATATAGAAATGCTTAGAGAGGAAATATAGAAAGGTTTAGAGAGTCATGGTCATCAAGGAATATCAAGACCCCTAAATTGGGAGTGGCTTCAGCAAGTCCATAAGATTCTAATTTATCTTAATCCAACCAAACACTGTAGTGTGGATATTTTAAATTCGGGTTATTTTCTATACTGATTTGAATGTGTCCAAGTGTGTGGATTTTCATCAATCTAGGTTAAATTCAAACACAATACAAGTGAACTGTACTGTTAAAAATTTATATTTATGGTTCACAACTTAAACAAATGCACCCTTAGCAGCGTCCTGGAGGGTTCTTGGGAGTTCACCCAATCAGTTTCCATTTCTTTTGTAGACTTGGAGAAAGTGTTTGATTGTGTTGCTCAGGGAATCCTGTGGATAGTACTTCGGATTCAAGATCTCAGTAAATTAGAATATTGTGAAAAGGTTTAATATTTTAGGCTCAGTTAAATTTGCTAATTATTCCAGGTATCTACAAAGCGTTCCTGAGCCTTTAAATTGTTTCTCAGTCTGGTTCAGTAGGAATTGCAATCATGGGGAAGACTGCCCAAAACCTCAAAGGGTAATCGCAAAAGAAGTCGGATGTTCCCAAAGTGCTGTATCAAAGCACATTGATAGAAGTTTATGTGGAAGGGAAAATGGGAAAGAAAAAGTTGCACAAGCAGCAGGGATGACCCAGCCTGGAGAGGATTGTCAGGAAAAGGCCATTCAAAAGTGTTGGGGACATTGAGGCAGTAATTTGCCTATCTCTAATCCCCGTGCCCTCACCTCACTGGGACAAATTTTTGACATTTGGTGACAGGCGCAATGGCTACTATAACGGTTCAAGACATTTCTAAGAATGTCATTAATCATTTTTGGAGACAAAAACACTGTATATCCTCTCGAAACCACCAAAAGAGCCTAAGCTATGCTTTGGAGGGATACATTCACAATGTTTCCTTCTCGAAGGTTGACAATAAGCTTTGGGTCCAGCCTGGACCCAAAGCTTATTGTTATTGCCTGGACCGTCCAGGCAAAAGTGTATCGATCCCAGTGTAAATGGGAAAAACCTCAACTCATTGCCATCACCACCACCACCAAGACAGAGGATCAACATTGTATGTGCACTGCAGGGTAAGAAGGGTTATTTACCTTCAATCTAACCTAACTTGACAATACTTGTGAAATAGACTATCCCAATTGCCACTAGCATATTTCTTTTGATCTTAACCTAACTTAAAGCTCAGTTTTAGAATAGCCAGATTTCTCTTCGGCTAAAGCAGAACATTACATAGGCTGTGCTTCAATATACAGCTTAATGGTTCATGATCAAATGTAATGGTTAATGAAACAAGTCTTAGGTACACACGTTTCTATGACAACCACCTGTACGAAGACAAGCATTATAGGCTAGGCTAGGTTACTGTATTTAGTCGACATTACGTGTCTGACTCGATTACAAAATGATGAGTGTCGGATAGCTTGACAGCAGTCCGACGTTGAATCATTGAACAACATTGACAACATTTGTTCTCAATAATTTACAGGGAAGTTAATTAAGCTAAGCTCCAGAAGTAGAGCCTTTTGGCAACAACTAACAACCATGTAGCACACGATTACCGAAGTGAACAAGCACAGGCAAAACTGTGACATGATACACAACACAACTACAGATGAGATGTTTCTTTATTTCTTTCCAGCAGAGTGACAATATGTTGTCAGTTACAATGGTGACTTACCTTAATTTCTCTATTTAAAATCCTTGTTTTATTGATTTTATGTAGTATTCAAATTTTCTGGGATTTTGAATTGGGGGTTTTCATAAGCTGTAAGCCATAATACTCAACACTATAACAAAAAAGGCTTGAAATATCTCACTTTGGATGTAATGAGTCTTTCATATATTAGTTTCACCTTTCAAGTTGAATTACTGAAATAAATGAACTTTTGCACAGTATTCTCAATTTTCGAATTCCATCTGTATGGTGAAAAGCTCAGTTATTCAGGAGGGTCTCAGGGTAGAGACACTGCACCTCCACATTGAGAGGAGGCAGTTGAGGTGGCTCAGGCATCTGGTTAGGATGCCTCTTGGATGCCTCCCTGGTTGGGGTGTAGAGTTCTTCATGAGGTGGTAAAAATGCATGCAAGATAAAAAAGAGGATTATTATAAAAACTAATAGAAGTCCTAATTGTTTGTGCTTACAATTATACTTTGTACCTAAGTTCAAGTTGTCATGGTAACTTGTTACTATGATTTGCTGCTATCTTTACTGTTCTTTATAGAACATTCAAACGATGTGTGCAATACAGATTGTTATAGTTTTTTGCACATTGCATAGCACTTGTTCAGAGCCTGTTGTCTCCAAAACTATTAAGCATTCATTTCTGCTTTTCAATACGATGATGTAAAGATGGTACTTAAAGGAGTCATGACCTGTAATTTTCACTTTTCCATGAGAAAAAGGGTATGTTATGATTGCCTAACGATTATACACTGCCCGGGAAGCCAATATTTAAAAGTGAAGCGTTTGTTTACCCCTGGGATCGTCAACCAGCCCACGTGCACGCACACTCAAATACGTGGTTTTAATTTCTGGCCGACTCAAGTCGGCGCAGGATATACCATATATAGACATCGCAGACCTACCTATGCTGCAGGAAGCCCGCCCCGCTCCTCTCCCCCTCGCTCCTCTCCCCCTCATATTCAGTCGAGCGCCGCCATTACTGAATTCTAGTGATGGGAATTCCAGCTCCTTTTGGAGAGCCAGTTCTTTTGGCTTGGCTCACCATAAAGAACCGGCTCTTTCGGCTCCTCAGATTTTCTGTTGCTTAAAGTGTATTTATTACCAAAATTAATGCAAAACGCTGTGTACCAAATGTACAAAACAAGCAGGGGGGAATGAAAAAAAAAAAAAAAACGGCTCCCAATGACGAGCCGACTCCAATCGTTCACTTCAAAGAGTTAGCTCTCAAGCCGCGTTCACAACGGTCAGCGCGTCCAGGCGTCAAATCGCTCAAACGGACGAAAGTCGACGCTTTAAAATTAAAACCCAGCTGCTTGCACTCTTGTGGTCTGCGTCGGCGCGTCGGGGCATCAGCGCGTCACGTCATTACGTCAGCGTGCGGGCGTGGATTTGTCTGTTGCTAGTTGTTTACAACATGGCAGATCTTGTCGGATCAGCAGCGCGTCTTCAACTACCGGCTCTCCCGGGCCCGGCTGGTGGTGGAAGATGCATTCGGGATCTGGTCTGCACAGTGGAGAATGTTTCACCGCAGTCAACCCTGAAGTTGTGGAGAAGTGTGTGAAGTGTGCGTTAGCTAGCATAGCGTTAGCTAACATAACAAGAAAGTTAAAAAAAATATATATTTTTTTTCTATGTTTAACTGCTTACCTGGCACTCCAATATCCTCCGATATCTTCCTCCAAATCAGATCCGATCTCTTCCTGTCTTTGTAAAAAGACGAAGACGGGTCATACAGTTCACGGACATTACATACAGCGACGATCAGTTTGTCCTCCATCTTGAATAAAAAATTTGCCGATTCCCCCATGGAAGGAGTTACTACGTCAGTACAACGAGTCGCTCTGATTGGTTGACGCCGCGCGTCTGCTGCCCGAAAGTTCAATTTTCCCAACTTGAGCAGTCCGGGCATCAGCCGCGTGGACGCGCTGATGCCAGCTGCGCCGACGCACGCGACTTGCTGCTTGGCAGTTTGACGCCCACTAGATGCGTAGATACCATAGACTTGCATGTAATCTAGCTGCCCTGCTGCCTGGATGCGCTGACCGGTGTGAACGCGGCTTTAGAGCCGGTTCGTTCGCGACCGACACATCACCGATTCAAAGTACGAACTCCACCGTGAAAGATGCAGAAAGTTTCTTCACGCAATGATACATGAAGAAGAAATATTCGTGTCAGCCTTTTATTTTAATCAGCTAAATCTGCTAAAACCATTTCTACCAGAAACGTAGTGCACACGTGAGTTGCTCTGTTGTTGACTGCCAGAATCAACATGGAAATATTTTTTCTATTTTTTTTACGCCGGAATCCTTTCCGAATTTGGGACAATATCAGGCGAAGTTGGCATCGAAGCTGCGTTTGGAAAAAGGGGCCATTCCAACAATCAGAGACTTGCCTGCAATTGAAACGGTAAGGCTGTGTTTTTATTGCTCTGCTGTGTGTAACAAACAGCAGCTAACTGCTAATGTGGCTATTGTATGCTAGCGGGAGTAGTAGATACGGGTTAAGCGTTACCTGCGGTGTCAACCCCCCTCCTTCCTGCCACCAATCAACGCGCCCCTCATTTGCATTATTACAATGCCCGTCCACGACAGCCAAAGTATCGCATCAGATCTCGCGAGACATTAATGCCTTCAGAAATAAGGGTCAGAGGAGCTCTGTGTTTATTTTTTTCAACTTTTTTTTTCTAGAAGGGCCTGAAAGACTATAATAGAGCCTGGGTATTCAAGATAATACTAGGTTATGACTCCTTTAATTAGAGTAAGAGATA
Organism: Valencia hispanica; assembly: GCA_963556495.2. NCBI lineage: Eukaryota > Metazoa > Chordata > Actinopteri > Cyprinodontiformes > Valenciidae > Valencia > Valencia hispanica. The sequence goes on from OY747705.1 coordinate 33,748,876, forward strand.
TTCTTTGTATATCTAACTATATATATCTAACTATTTTTAAATGTAGCACATTTTGTGGTACCTAATAACAACTGTTTTAATTATTAAACATTAACCTAAAATACGTCACTGTTTTTTATTTATTTATAAAAAACACAATTTTAGTGTCCGTCTGCTTTTTTATGATGCTTTCATCATAAAATTGGCTATAGGGGATGTGATATTCCGGTCAATATGCTTTCAACACTAAACTGTTAACAATGTACAGCAGCCTGGGTTCATAACCTCTTCTTAGCTTTAATGTAATTTAGAACTTCAGAGCAGTCTCACACAGACCACATTAAAATCTTGGTATTGTCAGCTGGGGGAGGAAGTGGCATCCAAATTGAATTATGCAGGACTCTCATACATGCATATATCAACACAGAGTGAAGATGAAGAGCCCTCCAAATTCAATCTGATACTATGACAGCAAGCTTGATGTGTGGGAGCACTGTTAATGTGAAAAGGAGGAGGAGGAGGCAGCCATGTACATTCTCCGGATTCAGGACATGTTTAGGCAACTGTTCATTCATTTTGCTTTGAACCAACATGGAAAAAAGAAATCTATGGACATCATGCAGGCATGAAGCCATAATAACATTTAACAAATAACAGTAGACTATGCTGACTTTTTTAAAGGAATCGTTTTTTTCTGTTGCATAAAAAAAAAACATGTATGAATAGTTTTTTTTAGTAACAATAAAATTAAGATTTTTTTTTTCAGTCTTTAATAGTCTCTAATGGTGTTAGTCTTTAATTTAAAACTTTTATATGTATTTTGTGTATGTCATAAAGTATTATGTAAAAGAACTTCTATACATACACTTGGGTGACCTTATTAATCTTTAGTGTTTATTATTATTTTTGCCCTTTATTTGCAGCTAAAAAAACTTTAACTTTTGTGGAAGGGATTCCACTAGGTTTGAGAGTGTGTTGATAAAGAAGCTTATTTGTGAGTTCAGACAATTATGTTAAACGAGAAGAGCTGACTTGCAGTCTAATTAATCCCAAAGGTGTTTTATTCAGTTAAGGTCAGGACTCCCAAGCCTGGACTCATACAGGCTTGTCAAGTTCTACCAAACTAAACTGACAAATGAATGTACATATGGTTCTTCCTTCGTGCAGTGGTGCACTGTCATTTTGGAAAAGGAAACTTACATCCACAAACTGTTCCCACAAAATTGGTAGGTTCAAAATGCCTTCGTATGCTCAAGCATTAAGAGTTTCTTTTTCAGTGGAAGTAAGGGGCCAGTCCCAACTCCTGAAAAATAACCCCACACCTTCATAACTATCTCTCAACAAACTTTAACAATGCTGTTAGACAAGTGTCTTTCTCCCGGTAACTGCCAAACCCAGAGTCATCCACTGGATTGCCAGACAGGGAGGAGGAATTTGTCATGCCAAAGAACCTGCCTATACTTCTTCAGAGTTTTGGTCTATAGCTGTTGGCTCTGGAGAAATTTGTGGCTTCTGCACACCATGTACCTCAGTATCAGCTGACCCTGCTTAGTGAGTTTATGTGGCCTCTCACTTTGTGGCTGTGCTTACTGTCATTCCCAATCAATTCCACGTTGTTGTAATACCCCTGTTGACTGTTGAATATTTTGCTGTGGGGAAATTTCATGAATGGACTTTTTGCACAAGAGGCATCTTACCATGATGCCACACTGGAATTCACTGCTAGAGACACATAATTCTTTTCCCACATGTTTGGTATAAACAGTCTGCATACTTAGTTGACTGAGTATATATGACTGTGTGATCGCAACTCCTGAATTCAAATACTTAGATGTGTAAGTTAATCCTTTTGGAGGTATAATGTATGAATTTTTTTATGTCATACATTTTTTTATCCTAAAGAAGTTCAACAAGCTTTATTGCACAAAAGTAAATTTAAGATTTAGTTTAAGTCAACATAACAAAATTTTACTTTGCAATAATTAATAGCTTAATTCCATCTACATCATGATAATTGTTTAGTTTTCTTAATGATGGCTGGACATAATTTTAAAATCACAGAAAAGAGAAAAGTAACTTTTTATCAGAGATAAGGACTGTCGGACTAAAAGCTAATTAAAGCTGCAAACACAGTTTCACATTAATCACTTTATTTGCTTTTATAGATCGCTTGCTAATGTCAAGACAGCTCTGTGGATGAGGCCTCCAACAAAGGAAAACCGGATTTTTACACCAGGATTTTCTTATGATACCAAGAAAACAAAGCTTCTGTTTTTAAAATATAATGACATTACCAGAAAAAAAATGGTCCCAATGACAAAAGGTACAATGTTCTCTTGAAACAGAACAGCCAATTTGTGATCTTAAAAAATATGCAAGCTTGTTAAGAAGCTTTTTCTTAACGTTATAAAATACTAGAGTGGCAGCTTAGTGCATGTATAGTGCATGCTAAAAATATTGTGGGGAAAGAGAAAATGAAATTTAAGAACTCCCAAAGGATCTGTGCACTGAATACATAGAGCTCTATTTAGATAAAATATATCGTTGGCCATAGGTACCCATACATATTTTGTTTCTTTTCCTTGGACTTTATTATCCAGTTCTAAACAATAAAATAAAAATTCATAAGCTCTGAAATGACACTAATAAATACAAGATCTTGCTAGAGCTTATTACCTCACTGTACCATCAACTGACTGACCACAGGACTGATTGCATAGCCAAGAGTAGCAATTTTAGGATTTTGGAGCAATTGATTGACTTGCTCTAAATCAGATGATCAATTTGGGTTCCCTCACTTCTTGTAAGATGTTTCCTCCTATTAAAGGATGTAAAGATCTAAATGTGTAGGTAATCCCACAACAAGGTTGTAATAAAGTCCATTAACATTTTGACAGTATGTATAGCCCTGCTGATTTTAACCTCTTCTCAATTAGAAGCTAACAAGGCAGTTGTTCATATGAGTAAAAAAAAGAAACTGACCTTTTTTAGTTAGGCAGATGGAAACATTCCATAGTTTCACAATAAAAATAATATTGTCTCTTCAGTTAACCATTTGAACCAAAAAAACATATTTACTTGACTGTAGTAAGGTCAGCTGCTGATGTTGGGAGAGTACTGCAGCCACAGCTGGCATCCAGTGTCTTCAAGTGAAGAGCATACTGTAATGTAGCCTCCTTACAAAGATCCTTTTGTTTCTGTGGCTGGGGGGTCTGTGCTCCTCTAAGACCCAACCACCCTGACTCTTTCTCTCCACTTTTCTTTATGTGTATTAAGTATGCTGATTCCCAGTCAAATTGGTCCCCCTGTTACTAATCCCAATCACCCGTAAAACATCGACCATAGTGCATCACTAAGTCACATGTGCCTACAGCCTTAACCCACCAGATTGGCACAGTGATTCTAATTAATTAATTACATCCCAGGTGATTTTTCTTTGAGAAGGAAAGACAAAAAAAATAGAAGAGGGAAAAAAGACTGGATCCCACAGGCACCACCAAATTGGCAACAAAGGCTCCCTAGGAAAAGGAAAAAAAAGGCCCAGTTTATTACTTCAGGGAGAAAGTGTTTCATGTAGCTGCTTCCTAACTAGCTATGCCTTCCAAAACCGAAATACTGAGTTTCCCCCCTTTAATTCTTACTAACGTGCCTGTCAGCCACTCACAAAACCCTCCCTGAAACACACTGTGGAACAAACCCGCAACAAATTGATAGCACATTTAGATATTCAGGATCATATTTGAAAAGAGAAAGAACGGGTGCTTTGAGTGAATTACATTTCAGGTCAGAGAGTTACTGGATAGTATGTAAGCTCGTTAGCATAGGGCTGTCAATTATTTAAATAACACATGACTAAATTTCCAATATTATCCCTTCATTTCAAAGTCAAATGGTTCAATGTTTTCCTTTCAGTTTCCTCTTCTACTAAATGATTCTTTAACACTTTCAACATGGAAGAACTTTCTTTTTACCTCTCTGACAATATCAGAGTGATCTGCTGACATTAAAAAGTTTGAAATTGCACTTCTGTTATGCCCCATGTATAAATATTGATATCCATCAATAATCTTACACGGCATCTCTTCCTGCATAGTTCAGTTTAAGCTGAATGTGAGATTGCAGAAGTTGGATGGTGCAGTGAAATTATGCTGAGAAGGGTTTTGATCAAGAGATATGCACTGGGTGCATTTTTTGTCTACACAGGATGATGATTCTCAATTTAATTTATAATCATTGTTAAACTCCTTCTCAAAAATAACTTGTTTTGTCATTCAAAGTCAAAACTTTACAACTGGGCACTTACGACGGTTGGAAAAAGATTAATGAAATACTATAAATGTTATAACTTGAGTGGACAAGATAAATCAAATCAAATATACATTAAAAAATATGTTTGACTCTGTTTCATTTAATCTTGCTTGATTCAATTTTCCTTTTTTTCCAAAATAGACATATTTTAAGCTGCTACTGGAAATTAGCTACTAAAATTGGATCAACAAGACCTCCTACTAACTTCCTCTCATGTGTAAATATCATGTATCCTCTTCCAAAAGAAGGTAATTGATTTCCTTTGAACATATTGTATATTCATATAGTGGTATGTGAGTTTTTACTTAAAGAAAGGAGAATTACTGCAAGCCCTGGTGGCCAAGTTGTGTTTTCATCAGTTATCTCTACATAAACAGATGCTACCTTCTTTTTTCACCTCTTTATAAATTTGCAAAGCTCAAATTTCTTGGCACATCCTTCTGCCCAGTCCTACTGAGGGGCTTCCTCGCCTATATTAGCTCTCATGAGGATTTCGGCATGCTTCTGTTGCACCACCAAGTGTGAAGTTAGAGAGGCTTATTAGGTAAGAGGGGATTTTCACATTGGCACAGAAGCTACCTGTATTGTCATAAGGAGCCTGTGCATCCCTATCTGAATATAGTTGTTGATGATTATTAACAAGTACCAAGTAAATTCAGGTAAATGATTTTGTCTTGTCTGGAGGATATTGATCAAGTACTGTCCTCCTTGGGAAGACCAAAGAAAACCTAGGAGGGGTACAGCACCTGCCAAATCTCCTCATACCCAAGTAGTAGAGGGACCCACCTAAGAAATCAGTGTGCATGTCATACAAATCAGTGTGCATGCACACTGACATGTCATGCATGTCAGTGTGCATGCCCATTACCCTGTATTCAGTCTCCTAGGTAACCAGCTACTGCCATAGTTCATTGATAGTGATAGCTGCCATACTTCCATTAGTATAAGCCGTTTTCGATGGCAAATTAGCCAACTCATTGCTTTTAGGCATCTAAAGCTGGTGAAGATGACTCACTAAAGATCTAACAGAAGGACTTTAATTGGGACACGATTGTCGATGCCCGATAAGCTGGTCTAATTAATCCAGAAACTGCCGATCTTCTAATTTTTCATGCACAGTCATCACTCAGGTTAGCAGAGAATCATCTGAAAAAAGATAATCCATCCTGTGTTGTATCAACAGAACGTTGGTGAGGATGTAATGTTGTGGAAAGATTTTCTTGACATACTTTGGCCCTTTAACAGAGCATTGTTTAAACACTATGGACTATACTATGGACTAAATATTGATGCAGGCCACCCAACTTCTGATGGAATAATGCACCATGTCACAAAGCTCAAATAATTCCAAACCAATTTCTTGAACCTTACGATTGGTTTAATGTACTCCAGTTGCCTCTATAAAGGCTAAATCTCAAACCACTAAATAACTTTTATGAGCAGATGAAACAGGACATTTGATGGATGGAAAGCTGGCAAATCTGCAGTAACTGTGTGATGCAATGTTGTCAGTATGGACCAAAATTTCTGAGGAACCCTTTTCAATTAGTGTTAGTTGATGATAAGTGAGGTGGTTCTAAAGACAAAACAGGGTTCAATCAGGTACTGACAAGGTGCACCTCATAAAATGACAGGTATGTTTCGATTTCTCAGCAGAAACACTGTAGAGGTATCTGAACACAAAGATGTGAACAGTCAGCTGGAAGGTAGGTCCACTCCTTCTCTTCCTGTGTTTGTCTAATTATCGTCAGCTGTTCTCTGTCTTTGTCCTTCCTTGTCCTCAGCTTTTTCATGCCTCCCTGATTGCCTTTCCATTGTTGTTCTAGTCCTTTTAAGACCCTGTGTCTGATCCAGCCCTTTGTGAGGTCCTCGTCTGTCATGTTCTGACTCAGACGTTTAGCCCACATGCAGAAAACAGACTGAAAACAGATGAGCAGTTGAATATTTATTAACTAGACTGGAGTGGCTGGAGACCTGTTAGTGGAGGACCGGTATACAGGCTTCACTGTTATCTCTGCAGGGAGATTAGTGGTTAGTATCCAGTCTGAGTTGTTATAGTCAACAGAGGGTAATGGAACAAGCTTACCACAGCAGTGTCTGAATGGCAGCTGGGGGGGGAGGTGTGGTCCAGTACGTGTGCAGGAGTCTTGAGGTGTTAAAGAGGGACAGTAGCGCGGTGGGTTCTTGACCCAGGATCTGGGGCAGAATGATCGGTGGAGAGCGGGGCAGGCAGGGAGGAAATTGGTCAGAGCAGCAGAGATGAACAGGGAATGAGACCAGGGGACAGATGCTGAATGCTGGCGTCAGGGAATCCTCCTTTACCCTGGAAGTAGGACAAGGTTTGAGTAAGAACACTCTAAGATGGAAAAAACAACTGGCAATTCACAAAATTAGATTCTAGAACTCAGAGGCTTGATTCTACCGGTGTGGTATGACCATCAGGCGCTGAATGGTGATCCTGCTGCTGCTTAAGAAGCCACTGATCTCATCAGCTGGATCACCTGCACGGGTGTGAGCTGCAGCAGGTGAGAGAACTCCTCTCCTAGAAACACTCTGCAAAAGAAGGCTGGTTGCACACTGGATCATAACATCGTCATTTTCATGTTTTCCTTCCCTGCTGCTTGTTCCATTCCTGTCCTGTTCCTTAACGAGTTTTTTTTTAATTTTTTATTATTATTATTATTATTATTATTGTTATTGTTATTGTTATTGTTATTGTTATTATTATTATTTACCATTAAATATGAGTGTTGGCACTCTAAACACCTCTCTGCGCCTGGGTCCTCCCTACAAAACACGACATAAGGACCTGACCTTATGAACCCAGCAGAGAATCAAAGGACCGAGGAGGAATGGCTCGCTCTATGGGAGTGGAGCAGAAGCCAGTGCTGTGGTTGACTCACCTTTTGCGGGGACCCGTTTGGTGATCTGTCCTCCTGGAGTTTGCCCGCGGAGAAACGAGGCACATCGGCGCCCCAGCTCAAGGTCCTCCTGCCGCCATCGGGCAGCTCCTACACCGCTCCAGGAGGCTCCGATCAATCTCTTCCCGGTCCTCCAAGAGGCTGTCTGTCTCTGCGGCCTTCAGAGATCTGGCTCTACTCCAGCTGCCCTGGTCCGGCGTCCTTCCTTGTACCCCTGGACGCCGAGCCTGAGGAAGACTGCGATGACAAACCCTAGGCCTTAGGAGCGGTTTACCCTGCTCCTCCGTCAGTTCGGAGATGACCCCAGCATGGTGGAGGCCATTTTTGAACTTTGAGTTCTTCTGGCGGAAACGCCAGACTCCTTTTCATGTCTCCGCAGGGGGTGTCCAGGAGGACACGCATCTGGTCCCTGTCTCTGCAGGGGGTGTCCAGACGGACATGCCTCAGGCTCCTGACTCCGTTGAGGGTGAACTGACGGACCCGCCTCGGGCTCTTGACACCACCGAGGGTGCCCTGACAGACACGCATCAAGCTCCTGACACTGCCGATGGTTCAATTCAATTCAATTCAATTCAATTCAATTCAATTCAATTCAATTTCAATTCAATTCAATTCAATTCAGTTTATTTATATAGCGCCAATTCACAACAGATGTCATCTCAAGGCACTTAACAAGAAGTCATTTCAATACATTTATATAAACATTCCAATCAGTTAAAAAGTTTCCTATTTAAGGAATCCCAGCAGATTGCATCATTCATTGGCGTGAGGTTGGGCCCCGTTGATGCAGACTTTCCAACCACAGCAATCCTTCAGCAATCCCTCATACTGAGCAAGCATGTAGCGACGGTGGAGAGGAAAAACTCCCCTTTAACAGGAAGAAACCTCCAACAGAACCAGGCTCAGTAGGAGCGGCCATCTGCCACGACCGTCTGGGGGTTTGAGAAGACAGAGCAGAAACAAAGAAGGAACAGAAGATCTGATATAAGAGAACTTTCTATGTTACAGAAAGTAAAAAGTTAAAAACAGGACACAGTGGATGTTCAGTTACTGGGAGGATCATCCCAGTCGATGCCCCCCGTCCAACAGGGCATTGCAGCCAAGCAGGATACCAGACCAGGTATATCTTCTATGGAGAGAAAAACACTGAGAGAAAACAAAGTTAACAGTTGAGATAACAGAATGTACTGTAATACAACTGGAGAGTCGTAGGAGAAAACGAAGTAGCAGAGTGAAGAAAATTGGTAAGTCTGTCCTCCAGCAGTCTAAGCCTATAGCAGCATAACTACAGAGATAGCTCAGGATGACCAAAGCCACTCTAACTATAAGCTTAATCAAAAAGGAACATTTTAAGCCTGGCCTTAAAAGTAAACAGAGTGTCTGCCTCACGGACTAAAGCTGGGAGCTGGTTCCACAGGAGAGGAGCCTGATAACTAAAAGATCTGCCTCCCATTCTACTTTTAGAAATCCTAGGAATTACAAGTAAACCTGCAGTCTGAGAGCAAAGGGCTCTGTTAGGAACATAAGGAACAATTAGATCTCTGATGTATGATGGAGCTTGATTATTAAGGGCTTTGTATGTAAGAAGAAGGATCTTAAATTCTATTCCGGATTTAACACGGAGCCAATGAAGGGAAGCTTAAACAGGAGAAATGTGATCTCTCTTTTTAATATTCATCAGAACTCTTGCTGCCGCATTTTGGATCAACTGAAGGCTTTTAATGGCATTTTGTGGATTACCTGATAGTAAAGAATTACAGTAGTCAAGCCTTAAGGTAACAAATGCATGGACTAGTTTCTCAGCATCACTCCTGGACAGGATGTTTCTAATTTTAGCAATATTCCGGAGGTGAAAGAAAGAAATCCTAGAAACCTGTTTAATATGGGATTTAAATGTCAAGTCTCTGTCAAAAATAACGCTGAGGTTCTTTACGTTATTACTGGGGGCCAATTTAATGCCATCCAGATGAAGTGATTGACTAATCAGTTTCTGTTTAAGAACTTCTGGTCCAAAGACAGCAACTTCTGTTTTGTCAGAATTTAAAAGCAAAATGTTTAGGGTCATCCATGTTTTTATGTCTTCCAGACATGCCTGTAATCTACCTAACTGACTGGGTTCATCAGGATTTATGGATAAATATAGTTGTGTATCATCAGCATAGCTGTGGAAATTTATCCCATGCTGTCTAATGATTCTACCAATTGGGAGCATATATATGGTGAACAGAATTGGTCCAAGCACAGAACCCTGTGGAACTCCACAAGTAACCCTTGAGAGTGAAGAAGATTTAGCATTTAGATGAACAAACTGGAATCTATCAGACAAATATGATTTAAACCAGCCTAGTGCTGTTCCTTTGATCCCTGCAACATGTTCAAGACTTTCTAAGAGAATATTATGATAGACTGTGTCAAAAGCAGCACTGAGATCTAACAAAACCAGAACAGACACAAGTCCATTATCTGAGGCCATGAGAATATCATTAGTAACCTTCACCAGTGCTGCTTCAGTGCTATGATGAGCTCTGAAACCTGACTAAAATTCTTCAAACAGCTCGTTACTGTTTAGATGCTCACATACTTGATTAGCAACAATTTTCTGTTGTTCTGCTGTTCTCCCTCTTTGTCCTTCCCTGTCCTTGCTGTTTCTTGTCTCCCTGATTGCCTTTCCATTGTTGTTTTAGTCCTTTTAAGCCCCTGTGTCTGATGCAGCCCTTTGTCAGGTCGTTATTTTCATGTTTTCCCTCCATGCTGCTCGTCCGGTTCCTTTCCCGTCCTGTTCCTCTCCTGTCTTGTTCCTCTACGGGGTTTGGCTTTTTGTATTGTTTATTATTATTATTATTATTATTATTATTATTATTATTATTATTAGTAGTAGTAGTAGTAGTAGTAGTAGTAGTAGTAGTAGTAGTAGTAGTATTTACCATTAAATCTGAGTGCTCGGCCCTCTAAACGCCTCTCTGCGCCTGGGCCCTCCCTTCAAAACACAACACAGGTTTTTTTTTGTGGTTTTTTTAACATTCATTTCACCTTTATTTATACAAGTATACCTTATTGAGAGACAATAAGTTCATTTTCATACTCATTTTATTGTTAGCAGAGACAGTTGATCATGCAGCTTTTACTCCATAACAAGGCGTCTTTTGTCTTCATAACAATGATTATTATACTATTTTTATCTTAAACACCAGAATGCCTGCACGCAATCTCAGACCTACATTTAAGGAATATTCGTACCATATGTGACATTTTGCAATTTCCGTGGGTCATGGTCGCCATATTGGTAATTACCGTCAGTAAATGCTTATTTTTATAGCTTCATGCTGAAATTTCAAGCAAAATCTAGACTTATGCCAGACTAATCTTTAGTTAAATCTGTCACATTTTTGTTCACAGTCATCAAAACAATTCAAATACTCTGGAAATGTTTTCTGTAAAGACAAAGTGTTGTCAGTTGACTGTTTTCTATAGAAGACTGTGTCTCACAAAGTTTTATTGACTGCAGGTCAGATCTGTCAACAGATGGGAGAAGTTCTGCAGAACTGAAAGATACATGACAGATTAGCTGCTGTAAGTTTGTGTCTATGCTTAAACAAGCCACAAATAACCAGCAGCTACTGGAAGTATACACTGGCATGCAGACTGTAATGTCAGATCTGAATCATAAAATGCATAAGCGCTAAGGAGCACAAAGAGGCACTGAGAGAGTTCTGGTTTGTATAATACACAAGTGCATTCACTTAGACAGAAACAACGTTGCCTCTATTTAGTCAGTTTGAAACACACAGCATGGAATTACAACAGAGTATGTCATGTGTTTCCATCTATTCTGTTGAACTGCTGCAGGTTAAGGCTACAGCTTTGCCAGGGTTGTGAATTGCTTCTATAGGGAACCCTGCGGTGAGCAGGATCTTCAGCAGTGGAATGTGGAACGGAATGCTGCTCTATGAGGCCCAGGTTCTGGACACATTTATTTGCTCATTCATCACTTTTAGATCAACTCTGACCCACTACTGTGTGTTTTTGATCTCTTTCATTCCAGGGTCCTCTTCTTTGTTTAGGTAGATATGTTGACATGCTGAGACAGTGCAGACAAAAAGAACATGCTGGAATTTAGTCGTCCGAGTGCTTTTGCTGTGGTTGCTGAAAGTACAAAGTTATCTCTAGTATAATGCATATATGAGGAAAAAGATGAATGACTGACTGCATGTATGGAAAAGTTTTTGATGTGTTCTCAGTGGTTGGTACCCTTCTCAGTGAAATTCTGCTGGGAAATCGTGGTATGGAGAGGAAACAGATGTTTCTGGTTCCCAACGGGAACACATATAAAAGACTGAGGTATAAAGGAGTTAAGTGAAGGAAAAATGTAAGACTTTAGTATGTATGTTTAAATCCTCTGGTGAGAGTAGGCTATCTGGGGCATAATGTGGCATTTGCAAAGCGGAAACTATACATTCCACCCTGGGATCAGTATCAGTATTAGGTCAAAGAAGCATGCCTGTGACAAGTGGATCTCAGTAGAAAGCTATGACGTTACAAAAGGAAGTCTGTAACAAGTATCCTTTTGATTTTCAACTGAAATGAATGCACAGACAGCACACGAAACTTTTCTCTATTAAAAAAAAAACACTTCTTAATTTTGTTTGAAAAGAAAAAGCATGTCAGGCTATAACCAAAGTCTTTATTTGGCAAAAAGGCCATTTGTAAAGCTGCTTAAAAATGAGATAATAGAAAAGAATTTTAGAAAAATAAAGATGTCAAGGAGAATACCAATCTACACAAGTAACAGCTAATATTTGACTGATGTAGTTTGGTCTTTCCAACAAGAGCTTTATGCAGGAAAATTCTGTGTAAGCTTGGCACATTCACAAGCAGTTTCTTCTTGCCAATTCATTCACCAATTTCTTTTAATGGGATATTTATTTTAAAAATAAAGTTTTTTTAAATTATAAAAATTCAAAGTTGCCATACGTTAATTTTCTTGTACCTTTATTTAACAGGTAAAAGCACAAACAAAAATTAAAATAAAACATCCATAATTTGCTTCTTTGCATACTGAGAAAATCTACAGTACCCAAGTTTCTATTAGGAAAATTAAGTCTCTGATGGTCTGGGGATTACATCCATGGAACACTTGCATTTGTGTGAAGCTGCCATTGATGTGGAGATGTATAATGACATTTTGAAAAGCTCTAAGCTATACAGATGCACAATAAAACGCATCAGTTCTATCTTGAAAATTAATGAATGAATAGCCTTTATTGTCATCGTACTCAAAAAGAGCACCACAAAATTTCATTAAAGTGCAACCAATCCCAGAACAAGAACATACAACAACACACATTTAAACTAAACAGGATTGGAAGACTGAAGTTGCAGCCAGTTACGTTACACCTTATGAAGATGAGAATGGTTACAATAGGTCGGGTAAGGGATGAGGGGAGAAAAAAATGCATCTAAGCCCTGTCCCACATTGGAGGACACAGCTTAGGTGCTTAAAAACACCTCAATACATAAAAGCACATATATCATTCACAAACCCATGATAACACAAGGCAGGGAAGGTGTTTCTGGGAACCCCTACTGGGCAAACTGGGTTCGCAGCTTAGCATGCTCCACTAGCCCACTTTGAGGGAGACAGAGCGAGAGTCTTTGGTTACCGTGAGCATGTTGAGATCCAGGAGCGAGTGCATGTCTGTAGCTGTGGCGTGAGTGTGCGTGCATGTATGTGTGCATCAATGTTAGACCATGAAACTCCTCTCAGTTCAATCCCAGAGTCTGCCGCCTGTGATGTAATATACGAACTTGGGGCTGAGTCAGGGAGCTCACAGGCTCATGAGGGGGATGTGGGAGTGGGGTGGGATGGAGCGTCCATTTAGGACACACAATTGAGGGAGTTGCTTTGTTTGGTCTACCAACACCAGGGAGTCGAATTCCAATAGATAAGAAATTGTTTTAGAAACAGGCGAAGATCACTTTTTCTCTTGCCTTAGAGTCCATCAGTGGTCCGAGTTCAGTTCAAATGGCCAAACCATGGGTTAGATTACCTTCAAGCTGGCTGAGAACTTCTCCAAGTTATTACCCACGCAGCGAAACGAGTCCAATTTTGCTCGCACAACGTAAATACTCTGATTGTTGACAGCACAGCAACCTTCCAGTAGCCCGGGCAACCTGCCAATTGCTGCCTTTAAGCTTGATGTTTACGATACCTCAAAAAATCCACCTGCGATAATCAGCAGATATCCAGTTATCATGAATCCAATTATATAAATATTTCTAACGTCCTCGATGGTCAAAAGATCCTCCACGATGTTCCATCGGAACAACTCGGCTCTCCCTTTTAGCTGTTCTCCGGGGGGAAAAAATTCTTAATTGTATTAAGAGACCAGCTGACCAGAACCAGATCCAGAACCATGGCTGTTCTTTCCGGAGGATAATGCAGAGAGAGGGTCCAGATAGAATAGTTGACAAGACAAAAGAATGCACAAGTAGGCATCAGAAGGGAGGGAAAGAGAAAAGCGTCCATCCTCGCAGAGTACAGGAAGTAGGAAGTGCTGTCACCAACAGAGAAATATAGACAGAATGAGATTGTTTGACTGTTCTGTCACAGTGAATCTGTCTTTTATGTAAAAGGTGAAGCAGCATCATGAGGAGAATCACATACTATGGATGAATAAAGAGAGATTCCTGTAACAATCAATTTGCCTGTATTGTAATCTGTGTTTTACCATTTCATCCTTATTAAGAACAATCTCTAAGTCCAACTCACACTATATAAACCAAATTCATTAATATACATTTTTTATTAGGTACGCATTGTTGACTAAGTTCACATTCCCAAGGTTCATGCATTTATGAATATTTGCATTAAATAAAGTCTTCACAACATGCACCAGTTTGGGTATTGCTTAAGCATTCACAACCTGTCCTTTTCTATCTTATTTCTATCAGTTTTTTCCTCTTCTGTTTTTTTTTGTCACAAATCCATTTTAATATGTTTGAACTCTATTAAAATGTTCTCTGATTCTTATTTACACAACTTGGTACTGAACGTTTCACAGTCTACATCTTTCGTTCACTCCTAACTATAGCACCATTTTATGATGAATACATTGAATTTGGATCAAATTGTATTCAATTTAATTCGACATGAATTGAACTTGTTTGTCATGTTAAGTGCCTCAAACTAAAATGTGTGTTATGTTGTTAAACTGAACTGTCTAAGCGTATTTTTTAAAATTAGACATCTTTGTTTTTGTTGTTTTTTCTGCTTCACTTTGTGTACTGCAGAAAACAGGTAGTGAATAGCAGGGATAAAACATGGCTATGTGCTATAGTCAGCTGCTTTACAGTGAGGCCATGAAACATCAGACTCTACACATCTGCCAAGGGAGAAGCAGGGAGATTTGTGAGTCAATTTGTTTCTTGAGGGTTAAAATTCAACCATCTGCCACTGAATATGTTAAGCATCTTATATCTTTACACACTAAGTGCCTGAGATGGACTTTTGAATCCCTCACTTCTATCTATATCTCACTGAAGGACATCTTATTGAGTAAAAGTTGGCAGAATGGTTCATGCAAAAACTAAGAACCCATGAAAACACAACCAAAAAAACCATATTTTTATACACACATTTTTTATGCCAGTTTTTATACACTGTAAATTCAGAAAGAGTCAGCGTTATTCTGAGCAACCTGTATATGTTTTTAGGTATTTATTTAAATATAATCATGTAATAACAGAATTTTACAGTAAATTCCATCCATCCATTATCTGTACCCATCCATCCGCAGCGTTGTGGGGGGGCTGGTGCCTATCTCCAGCAGTCACGAGGCGAGAGGCGGGGTACCCTGGACATGTTGCCAGTCCATCGCAGGGCAACACAGAGACATACAGGACAAACAACCATGCATGCACACACTCATACCAAAGGGCAATTTAGAGAGACCAACTCACCTAACAGTCCTGTTTTGGGACTGTGGGAGGAAGCCGGAGAACCTGAGAAAACCCACGCATGCATAAGGAGAACGTGCAAACTCCAAGCAGAAAGACCCCAGGACCTTCTTGCTGCAAGGCAAGAGTACTGCCAACTGTGCAGCCGGTAACAGTAACTTATTTTTATTTATTTTGTATTTAATAGATTTGTAATGGTGATACTGAAGAAACAACTTGAAAATTGATTAAATCAGATCAGAGAAAAACTGCTTGAACCATATCAGCAGCTCTTGTTTTTGAATTTCATCAGAAGACAGGTAGATACTGCTATCAGTGACAAAGTGGATTCCTCCTGGACATAAATTTATATCTTCAGCTTGCCAACAGCTTCTGAGGTCAAGTCTATGTTGTCAACATACTGGGGCATTCTGGAGACAAAAGTATTGGTGACTTGGAAGCACCACATTATCTACTAGTATTCCAGACAAAGTCAAATTTTGCAAAGTCCAATCTGAGACCTATAGAATATAGTCAGCTCAAATCTCGCAGCCTTTTAACAGTAAAATAGTTATTTAATTATATGGTGAACTCAGTTTAAGGAAGAAATGTGTAATTTAAAGAAACCAGAGCAATCCCTAGCTAAGTCTATCTATCTATCTATCTATCTATCTATCTATCTATCTATCTATCTATCTATCTATCTATCTATCTATCTATCTATCTATCTATCTATCTATCTATCTATCTATCTATCTATCTATCTGTCTGTCTGTCTGTCTGTCTGTCTGTCTGTCTGTCTGTCTGTCTGTCTGTCTGTCTGTCTACGTGAAGTGATTTTAGGGATTGTATATTTGGCAAGAAATCAAATAAGGAGTTTCATTTTACATTTTGTTTTGAAGAACTACTGAGTCAAAAATTATTTCAGTGACCGTTGGAAAAGGACATTTATTTTTAGCTCCATGCACTACAATGTCTTTTTTGGGGGGTTTTGGATGGAAATAAAGATCACCTTTATAGGTACCAAAAAAAAGGATATACAGGTCCTTCTAAAAAAATTAGCATATTGTGATAAAGTTCATTCTTTTCCATAATGTAATGATAAAAAATTAACTTTCATATATTTTAGATTCAGTGCCCACCAACTGAAATATTTCAGATCTTTTATTGTTTTAAAACTGATGATTTTGGCATACAGCTCATGAAAACCCAAAATTCCTATCTCAAAAAATTAGCATATCATGAAAAGGTTCTCTAAACGAGCTATTAACCTAATCATCTGAATCAACTAATTAACTCTAAACACCTGCAAAAGATTCCTGAGGCTTTTAAAAACTTCCAGCCTGGTTCATTACTCAAAACCGCAATCATGGGTAAGACTGCCGACCTGACTGCTGCCCAGAAGGCCATCATTGACACCCTCAAGCAAGAGGGTAAGACACAGAAAGACATTTCTGAACGATTAGGCTGTTCCCAGAGTGCTGTATCAAGGCACCTCAGTGGGAAGTCTGTGGGAAGGAAAAAGTGTGGCAGAAAACGCTGCACAACGAGAAGAGGTGACCGGACCCTGAGGAAGATTGTGGAGAAGGACCGATTCCAGACCTTGGGGGACCTGCGGAAGCAGTGGACTGAGTCTGGAGTAGAAACATCCAGAGCCGCCGTGCACAGGCGTGTGCAGGAAATGGGCTACAAGCCACTTTTGAACCAGAAACAGCGGCAGAAGCGCCTGACCTGGGCTACAGAGAAGCAGCACTGGACTGTTGCTCAGTGGTCCAAAGTACTTTTTTTGTATTAAAAACACTTTTCTTTTATTGGTCGGATGAAATATGCTAATTTTTTGAGATAGGAATTTGGGGTTTTCATGAGCTGTATGCCAAAATCATCAGTTTTAAAACAATAAAAGACCTGAAATATTTCAGTTGGTGCCCAATGAATCTAAAATATATGAAAGTTAAATTTTTATCATTACATTATGGAAAAGAATGAACTTTATCACAATATGCTAATTTTTTGAGAAGGACCTGTAGTGACGGAACCTGAATCATGAGGAGTAAGCGAGCTGTCATAGACTGAGGGTGCATAGAATGAGTGGACAGTCTAAAAAACCAGGCCTTTCTTAGAGCTGATCTTCTGGAAGAAACTGCATCACTGCTTCATCCAGCTAATACTCAATTAAAAAACAGGAGGCAGCATTTACAATACTGCACTGTACTAGCTGTACTAGTAGTGCTGGTGCTTACATCCTTCTGTTCAAAGGTCAAAGCAGTGGGTCTAAAGAGAAATCTATATTCTGATGGTGTGGTGACTATTGGTTAAAAACTGAAGCAGTAGCTAAAGTAGTGGTGAGAAGCATGTCACATTAGTCTGTACAGTGACTGGTTACAATGAAGACTGTATAAAGGTGAGTAGACAGACAATGTTTAGAATTGTTAGAAAAGTCCCCCTGCTATTACTGAGCATCAAAAGATGTGGCAGGTGCTGCTATCAAGTTCTCCAGAGGAAGCTACGACAAAAATATCCTCAAGAGGAAGATAAATGCAATTACATTTCATGATATAAATTTGATGTATGTTTCTATGTATTATATTTAATTA
Organism: Valencia hispanica; assembly: GCA_963556495.2. Classification (NCBI taxonomy): domain Eukaryota; kingdom Metazoa; phylum Chordata; class Actinopteri; order Cyprinodontiformes; family Valenciidae; genus Valencia; species Valencia hispanica. Next base: position 33,766,613 of record OY747705.1, read on the forward strand.
CGCTTAATGTACTGGAGCTGGACAGCTGAAAAACAAAATACACATTTCAGATCCATTTCTATGAAGCATTAGTCAGAACTGTCAATATTTATCCTAAACCTAAAATGTCCTTAACCACAGACATGTTTAATTAGAAAAAATTGCAACAATCTACTAATATGCTTTTGTCTGGTCGTACAGAAATGTGATGAAGAGTCAGCTTGAGATACAGAGACAGAACAAGCTTGTTTCTTCAATTGTAGCCTAACTCAATATAGATGAAAAAACATCTTACCTAGTTAATCACAAAAAGTTATCAAGCATCAGTCCTTTAGGTTTATGGACCAGTTGCTTTAACATCTTATGGGAAACTTCTGCAGAACCTGCATCAGATCCTACATGAGATACTTCCTTCCCACACCTTTAACCACCTATGGAACTTAGATAACAAGAATTGCTACAAAATATAATTTCCATTTGTGATTAATAACGCTTTATTGAATTGTATTGAACTAAACTGAATCTGAACAAGCATGGACCATATAAGCTACAACCTTTCAAAGGTTAATAAGGATCATGGTTTTTAATATCTAATGCAGGGATGCCCAAGTCCAGTCTTCGGGATCTACCATCCTGCAACTTTTAGATGCATCCCTCCTCCAACACCTGAATCAAATGAACAGCTCGTTACCAGGATTGCAGATCTGAATCACTGTTGATAAGGGAATTCAGCCATTTGATTCAGGTGTGCTGGAGAAGGGATGCATTAAAAAGTTGCAGGATGCTAAATGTCAAGAACCAGACTTGGGCACCCCTGGTCCACTGCAACTTGCTCTGCACAGATATGTGTGCAACACAAGGAAATAGAGGTAGGTGTCTTCACAATCCTCTTGATAAAACGGATTGTCTGATAAAGTGATGCAATTTCTTTCTGTAGTGACATGAAGGAAATTAAGGAACAGCGCTCTGGTGATTAATTAAATTGACAAGACAAAACATGCTGTCTACTAAAACGGAGATTCCTCTTTAAAAAACAAAATTCTCGAGAAACTAGTTTTATAGCATTTATTTCTTGCCTTCTCAGAGGGGCCCTCTGCAGTCATTTTTCTGTAAAACTAAAACTTATAACCCATCCTCCAGTGTAAATAGTAGCCAAGAAAGGTTTAGGTGATATGAAAAGGGTCTATACATAGTGTAGGAACTCCAGTGTGCCATTTTTATAATGGTAGGGCATTTAAGATAGAACAAACATCCACTGCAACAAAAGCCATACGTTATAATTCTAACCCTTACGGTTTGTAAATTTTTTTCTTGTACTTTTTGTTTTAAACATTTGAAATGTCTCCAAACTTTTACTCCTTTAATCATTATTTAATGGCACAGACAAGCGCACAGATAGCAGAGGCCTCACACCATTAAAGTAGGTTGGAGAATAGGTGCCCACTGGCAATATGGAGCTTTTCCCTGTCTCCTGGGGTCCTTGGGAATTGCTCTTTAAAAAGGATAGGGCCATGAGTACAGGGTGTGCTTATTCGCAGCATCTGACCTGGTAAAAATGGGAACTACACTGCTGTCACTCTGGGGTCCCTCTCCAGGGATGGAGTGTAATTATAGGAGTTAGGGCCCTGAGGCCCAATCCCTCTAAGATCCACTTGCTAATCACAACTCAAACAACTCTGGCACCGGAAATGTCTTCCCTGAAAAACTGAACCAAAAACCTTTTCATGTGGAAAAGTCAGATTCCGTTAAGCCCAAAATTATTCTTTCCCCTGACAGATTTAGATTTTGAATTGTTTTTAACCACTAAGTTTGTTTTCAATTGGAAATGAGAAATGCATATCCCAAAAGATTAATAAAACAATGTAAAATAAGTGTCAGCTTTGAAAATATAGCGTCTAGTTTTATTTACATTTTAACAAAAACAAAAAAAACAAAAAGCACCAGATAAATTATGTATACCCTTCTCAATTACCAATAGAAAACTCCTAATTGGCATTACAGCAATCAAATCCTTTTATAATCGCTAACCAGCTTTGTGCACATTTTTATTGGTATTTTGATGATTTATCCGCAATGATGAGCTTCAAGTCTTAGAGCTTAAAGGGCCTAGTTGCTAATCGACTATTCTTTACCCTAATTCTTTCAGGGTTAAATATTACTTTTAACCTAAATCTACAAGAGGTATGGTTAGATCTGACCTTAACTTTATGAAATAATTACAGATAAGATATTCCTGTAGTAAAGTTTACTGTAAAATAATGATACTAAATCATGATCTAAATTTATTGAATTAAAATATGATCTTGGGATCATTAGAATCTTTGGAATTGATTTATAATTGCTCAGTTTATCTTTGATTGCTTGAAACATTTGACAAAATGCAAATACTTTTTCATTGCACTGTGGAAGTCCATCAAATCATTCATTATCTATACCCATCTATCCTCTGCAGGGTTTGGGGTGAGCTGGTGTCTGTCTCCAGCATCGGGCAAGAGCCAGGGTACGCCCTTGATAGGTTGCCAGGCTATCACTATGTAAGTCATACACTGCTATTTTTCCTGAAAACTGTTTTTTTTTCTGTGTTTGCACTGTCAAAATATATAGCAAATTATTCACCACATGAGCCTATGTGGTCCTGTTTATGGTCCAGTTTAATTGGCAAAATTGGTATTTACTTACATAGTACATGCAATAAAATAAAATGAAAGAGAACTACTACCTCAGAGAATTTAGAAGATGCATTTACATGCAGTAAGAAAAAAAAACAAATTTTTGCCTTAGTCTGACTGACTTTGGACGTTTGAAATGCATGTATACACCATAGTCCGGCTAAAGTCGAACCGAACTGGCCTATTCCTAATTGAGCAACATCCCAGCTAAATCAAGCAATTACTAGCTTGGGCACTCATACTTCTGGAAGTGACGAGACCACGGAAGTGGGAATAACAACACTGGAACCATAACAACACAGAAGCAGCCACACGTGTAACACAATCAAACAGCTCAGTACTTACGAAATGCACTGTGCTGCAGCATTGTTGTCGTCCATTCCTTCAGTAATTGTGCATAACATGCCTTTACTCCATTTGCTTCATGGCTGCCAGCATTTGTTTACTATTTGCGTGACGCAATAGGCCAACCGGAAGAATTACAGAAAAGGGCGCATGCCCCCACTGTTGTGCAACAATAGGCGCAATAACAATAATTCAGGGTAATTTCACCGGAACTTCACGGCATGCGCGTGTCTCCACTACATGGGGCAGGGCCAACAGGGCTGTTTTCGGGGCCATTTCAGGAACCAACGGAGTACCAGTCTGGGGAACTGTACTCGGAAATGGCCTGGTAGCAGGGGCATGGCTATAGGTGGGCCTGAGTGGGCCTACCCACATTGGACCAGGGCCCACCCACATAAATGGCTTTCTCAAAATAAATGAAAACAAATTATATATATATATATATATATATTGCATTTTATTTTTCATGGATGTCACTTAAACTCAAAATAAAACTCAATAAAATTGGATGTGACATTTCCATCTTTGGAAGACAGCTTTCGTTGGTCTCATGGGCTGTTTTGAATAACATGCCATGCCGACATGCTATGGCCAGCTGTGAGATTGGTTTGTGCAATCAATTCAAAGATTGTAGTTTTAAACAAAGACTTTTTTTGAAAATATTAGGATCCCTAGATAAATATTCCAGACTATTCCATTAAAGTGCAGTTCCATGGAAAAACTATTTAATGTGACAATAAATTAATTTACATTTAACTGTTAGCTTCTAAAACTATGACTATCTACAGGGTAAGATGTCCTAATATTTTGCCCTTCACCAAATCAAATAATTATTTCAAGCCTTGAGTATGTCAGTGGCCAAATTGTTATGTTTACACTTTGTGAAATTTCACAATCAGCATAGGACTGCTGCGGATGGGATGCGACATAGGGAAACCAGTACATTGTCTCAATGGGGAGTGAACCCCAATAAGGCTTGACCATCTTAAAATAAATCAATTATTGTTTATGTCAGAGAACTGACATGAGCTATCTCTTAGGTTACAACTTTAATATTTTTTATTTGACCTGGATGCTTTGTTCTAAGCTGTTTCTGTTGGTATCTGATGTATACAGACACATATCTGTTGAAGCAGCAGTGGAACTTACAAATAAACTTAATTTCATTAATATTTATATGGCCCACCCATTTTTTGTTAGGCCCACCTAAAAAGCAATTTCTGGTTACTGTGCTGCCTTTAATACAATAGACCACACTATTCCTTTAACCCGTTTGGAACAGAATGGCCTCTCTGATGCTTTTCACAAATGGTTAACATCTTATCTCACAGACAGGACTTTTATGGTAAGTCTAGATACCTGCTCCTCTAAGGTCCACAAGATCACATGTGGTGTGCCCCAGGGTTCAATTTTAGGCCCAGTGCTTTTTAACCTCTACATGCTCCCTCTTGGGGGTGTCATTGGAAGACATGGACAACCAGGACAAAACTGAAGCTTTAGTCATCGGTCCTGAGGCACAGCAAGATAAACTTTTAGAAAAACTACAATCACTGTCTTTTAATCCTTCTTTATAAGTGAAGAACCTGGGCATGATTTTTGATTCTGAGCTGACTTTTATTCCTCACAATAAAAATATTGCTAAAATAGGTTTTTATCATCTAAAGAATAAAGCCAGAGTGCGCCCGATTCTCTCTCGGGCCAGTACGGAGACACTGATGCATGCTTTTATCTCCAGTAGGATTGATTACTGTAATGCCCTGCTTTCTGGTCTTCCGAATAAGAGTACATCCAGTTTACAACTCCTACAAAATTCAGCAGACCGTGACCTGACGAAGACCAGGTGGTGGGCACACTTTACACCTGTCTTAAATTCATTGCATTGGCTCCCCGTACGTTTTAGGATCGATTTTAAGGTTATTTTAATGGTTTTTAAGTGTCTTAATGGTCTTGGCCCTTCTTATCTCTCTGAACTGCTTTGACCATATGAACCTTCGCGGTCTCTGAGCTCTTCTGGCATCTGTCTCCCTATCACCCCAAAAGTCAGGACACACACTCACGGTGAGGCGTCTTTCCAGTACAACTGCCCTCACCTCTGGAACAGGCTGCCAGAGGACCTCAGCGCCACAGAGAACGTTTAACAGCAGGCTCAAGACTCACCTTTTCAGCCTAGCTTTAAACTGATTATTATTTATTATTGTCTGTTAATTGCTCTGCATGTGTAACATGATTATATTTTATCGCTGTTTTACTATTTAATCTTATCAAATTTATTTACTGCTCATTTTTATATTTTAATTTGTTATCTTAATCCCCGTTCCAGTGTTTCCTCTGTTGGAGCCCTAAGCCCCGGGAGCAGTGGTCGGCTGTAGCTGCCTGGGTGCTCTCCAGGTGGAGCTTGGGTGGAGGTTGGGGTCTCGGCCTTGCCTCCACTGGGCGCCCTGTGTCGTTGGCTCGGCTGCTGCTGTTGATGTACCGCTGCCGGTGCAGATGGCTCCTCTGATGGCATTTCCTTGCATGGTTGATCTGCTCAGCCCAATATCCTTTATTACTGTTACTTTTAACTGTGTGTGTGCATGGGAGTCGGGTTGGGCGGAAGGGGGTAAAACTCTGACCATGCTTCTAAATCTGTGGGGGAGGGATGAGAGTTTGGTTTTATATGGGGTCATATTAATCTGTAAAGCACTTTGTGATGCAATTCTCTTATGAAAAGCGCTTTATATATAAAGTTTGATTTGATAAAATTTGTAATTTAGGTCAAACTTACCAAGTTGGGGCACCATCCTGGATTTACGGAAATAATAATAGTCAAATAGTTCAGTCTCAGTTATTGTTTATGAATAGTTGCCTGATAAGGATGAGGTATTAAAATAATAATAGATGGAGTAAGTTCAGCACTTGCATTATTCAAACAGCAAGATTTTACACATGTATATAGAATAACAACGACTTTCCAAAATACAAAGTATATTAACAAAAAGGATTCAACTTTCCAGTCAAAATACTTTAATCAACAAACACACTAAGCCAGTAACACACAACTAAACTACCATGTAAAAGAATGAATACTAAAACTACAAAAGTAAAACAGTAAATGTACCAATATGCAAACAAGTAGGAACAATAAATTGATAGTAATGTCACAGTCCAGTATGAATATGTATGTTTAAAGACCAAGGCTTGTATTGAAGAGTTTTGGAAGTGAGGCAAAGTTAGTCATAAGCTAATTATGACTAGTTCAAGTCTAATTAGCACAATTTGGTTTGGGTTCAGACAACCAACTCAATGCAAAGTAAAAGTGAAGACAAAACATTATTTAGAGAAAGTTATGTTTTCATTAAATGATTTACTGAATTATAAATCAATAACCATTGTTGGGGAGTAACGCAATACACTTACTGCAGTCACATATTTATAATACAAATTATGAGGAACTGTATTGCGTTACAGTTGCCATTTAAATAGGTGGTAATTTCAATACAGGTACCTTGTTTAAATTAATGGATTACATGTCTATTTTCCTGAGAAAAGAGGTTAATAATAACAGCTAATAACAATTGTAGTCAGCACAGATGTGCAGTCTTTTTGCCCTTTAGTTAGAAGCTGGGGGCGGGAGTTTGTCAACGTGCTTACATACTGGAGTCTGAACTAAGTGGAACAGATGTAGGTTGCTGAAAATATCTTGGTCTTGTCCACAGGTAATGCTTGCAAACTCATTATTTTGTAATCTGAATATTACTTTTTGGCATGCATTTGAAAAACAGCACCTCATGTTTACTTCAATTGTGCACCAATTATTAGATTTTTGTGGGATTTAAATTTTCAACCAAGCAGTTCAGAACTGACACCTTGAATGGTTCTTGTTGCATGACTGTGTCAAACGCCCATGAAGTAAAGTTGTTGGTTTGCATTAAAACATATAGAAAAAACTATTCTCAAAATTGTTTACTTGAAGGCAATTCTAAACAGATGGGTTTTTAGTCTCGATTTAAAGCAGTTCAGAGTTTTAGCAGCTCTGCACTCGTCAGGAAGTCTGTTCCAGATAAGGGGACCATAGAAACTGAAAGCTGCTTCTCTAGGGATGTTTAGTAGGCTAGAGTTGGAGGACCTGAGTGGTCTGGGTGGATGGTACCGTGGCAACAGGTCTTCAACATATTTTGGTGCTAAGCCATGTAATGATTTATAAACTAGTAGGAGTAATTTGAAGTATATTCTCTGAGCTACAGGGAGCCAGTGTAAGGACTTTAGAACTGGGGTGATGTGCTCTACTTTCCTGGTTCTAGTGAGGATGCGAGCAGCAGCGTTCTGGATCAGCTGCAGCTTTCTGATTGACTTTTTAGGCAGACCTGTGAAGATGCTGTTGCAGTAATCAATCCGACTAAAGATAAACGCATGGATGAGTTTTTCGACGTCCTGTTGCAACATCAGTTAATCCTAGAAATGTTCTTCAGGTGACAGAAGGCTGACCTTGTTAATGCTTTTATGTGACCCTGGAGGATTAGGTCTGAGTCCATTACTACACCTAGGTTTCGTGCCTGATCAGTAGTTTCTAGCTGTATTAATTGAAGCTGTGTGCTGACTCTTGATCGTTCCTCTTTGGGCCCAAAAATAATTACTTCAGTTTTGTTTTTATTCAGCTGGAGAAAGTTATGGCACATCCATCCATTTATTTGGTCAATGCATTGATTTATGGTTTGAATGGGTTCAGAGTCACCTGGTGACATTGTAATGTAGAGCTGAGTATCATCCGCGTAGTTATGGTAGCTAATAATCTTGCCTGGTGGGAGCATGTAGATAATAAATAGAAGGGGCCCTAAGATGAAGCCCTGCGGCACCCCACATCTGATTTCTGTTCGTTCTGATAAAAAGTTTCCTATTGAAACATAGAAGTCCCTGTTCTTTAGATAAGACTCAAACCAGCCAAGTAGTGTACCAGAGAGTCCGACCCAGCTCCCCAGTCGTTCCAATAATATATCATGATCAACAATGTCAAATGCTGCACTGAGGTCCAACAGAACCAGCACTGTGGTTCTACCACAGTCTGTATTTATGCAGATGTCATTGAATACTTTGACGAGGGCAGTCTCGGTGCTGTGGTGAGCACAGAAACCAGACTGAAAACTGAATAACTGCTGTTTTTAAAGCCTGAGGGAAGACACCTGATAGCAGGGATGAGTTCACTATTTTAACAAGATCAGACCCAATAACGGGTTGAACTTTCTTTAGAAAAGCTGTGGGTAGGATATCAAGACAGCAGGAGGAGGAGCTTATTTGGATAATGATTTTTTCAAGGCTGTTTTGGTTTAATTTGTGGAATTCAGACATTTTCTCCACATTGTTGATGATTGGGGATGGCACTGGTTGTGGGTTCGGTATTGAGGTACAGATTGACCGTCTAATTGTTAGAATCTTTTCAGTGAAAAAGCTGGTAAATCATTGCAGGCTGTGGTAGAGTTCAGTTCAGGGGCTACTGTCACTAAGGGATTAGTTAGTCTTTCCACTGTTGTAAATAGAGTCCGTGCATTATTAATGTTTCTGTTGATGATTTTAGAAAAGAACGATTCCCTAGCATCTTTTATAGTTAGCTGATATCTATTCAGTCTCTCTTTTTAGATCTCACAGTAAACCTGGAGTCGAGTTTTCCGCCATTTTATCTCAGCTCGTCTAGTATTCCAAAGTATTTAGAATACGTTACTCAGATACGAGTAGGGTTAGGGTTAAAAAAGGAGATATTACTCCACCTGGAATCCCGCTGAAAAACAGATTCAGAGCCCTGAGTTCCCAAATAGATGACGCATCCCCCGGGACCAGTCAAAAACCCACCAGGAGAAACCTAGTCGCATCAAACGGACACATAAAAAAGTAAGAGTCCTATGGAACTAGAATTGGGACTTTAGTTTTGTACCTTAAACTTTTAGTTTTGTACCTGTAACTTATGATTTGTACCTGTAACTTATGATTTGTACCTGTAACTTATGATTTGTACCTGTAACTTATGATTTGTACCTGTAACTTACGTTTTGTAACTTGTACACATTTAAAAAATACAAGATTCAGGTTTCAAGTTTCAAGTTACAAGTTTCAAGTTACAGATCATTTTTTACCATATTTGGCTTGCCTAGAAGAACCAATGAGTGGCTTGCTGATTTTGACCAACAAATCATGTTTCTGCAGTTTATATCCAGTCATGGCGAGAGGAAGGTAGGGCTCTGCACTGCTTACAACCAAACATGATTACATTCACACTCTATCTGCAGCCACCACAGCGAGAAGGACCTGGCTGCAGAATGCAGAAAGGGGCGGGGTCGGGTCAGTTGTCAGACCCATACCATATTTGGAAATGACACTGCACTGCACGCCGGAAACCGAAGGGGAGGATATTTTCTATATTAGTTGCACTGTCCCAGGTTTTTTCCCCTTTGAAATCTTTATGGATTTGGGTCAATGCTAAAACATTAAACTTATGAAACACAATATATTTACAACTATTCACACAAAATCTGCTGTTCATCTATTTTGGCTTTGCCCTCATCGCAAAACTTATAGCAAAATCTATGTGTGTTTATTGCAGAAAACATTGTTAAAGGATTTGTTTCTTTGTTTGTTCTATTTTGGAAAAATGTGTTATTAGTCTTCAAAACGTTTTTTAAATACCATATAAGTATTTAACATTTCTATCTTATGGGCAAAATTTCCACAAATGCAAGTTTACAGAACACATCAATCTTTTCTTGGATACAATCATGAAATTATGCAGCACATTGATTCAGTTAAACACTAAGAATCCTAAAACTATTCAAACTCTTGTGATGAAGTGAAAACCAGAATAACTCTTTGGTTTAATTAGTTTTTATTTTTTTCTCCACCCTTTAGTGCTTTATGTTAAAAAAAAGAAAGTATGCATTTTTACCAATAAAATTGTTTTTTAAATATACATGTTTTTTAACAACTTTTTCTATACTAAAGATTCCCTCTAAAGTACAAATGTTATAATGCAATGTTCAGTCAATAAAGATATATTTTAAAAAGGTTACATAATAGCACCCTCAGTGATAGTAAGGTTTTTAAAATAAAACTCTTTTAATTTGATTAACAATAGAAATAGAACAGATAATGCACTCAAAATAAAGCATAGTCTGCATAATAAATTATACTTACACATTTCAACCAATTACTTGTGGGATTAAAGAAAAAAGAAATCATAAACAGTAACTTTTAAAAAGTTTTAAAAATCGGCATTAACAATGTACACAAAATAAAGTACTGTTGATATGCAGTGAAATCTTGATGTAATGATAAAAAAAAGCAGCAGGGGGCAGTATATTTTGGAGAAGCTCATTGATGGCAACAGGTTAGCACATAAAGAGGACTGGTCTGTGGTGTTGAACAATAAAAAGTTTGAAGGGGTAGCTTCCAAGTCATGATGCTAAGATGCTAAGCTATTTTTAACAAGCTCTACAAGAAAGAAAGGAAATGTGAGACAGCGGGTAATATTAAAAATTTCGCCCCCTTCAGTTCCGATATGTAACAGTGCCATTGCCAAATATGGTATGGATCTGACAACTGACCCGCCCCCGCCCCTTTCTGCGTTCTGCAGCCAGGTCCTTCTCGCTTTGGACCATAGACTGTATAATTACTGGACGAAGCCTCGGTGACGTCACCCATAGGTTTCTGAAGAGCAAAAAGAAAGCCAAATGCGTGGTTCCCACCGCCACCATCTTGGCTGCGTCACGCGTTTCGTCACTCCCAGAAAATACAAAAATGGACAAAGAGGTGGAGCTGAGAGTGACGCTTGGAGGTCGGGGGGTGATGGTTGACACTCTGAGCCGATGTAGCCAGGAGCTAGTCCTGGAGCTAACTGGAGCTAACTGAAGCTAACGGAGGTTAGCGGCAGCCTTTAGCCGGAAAGCCTCGGTACAGCAACTCTGCTACCCTCTTCTATCCAGGCTGTAAATACAATATTAAATCGGTAAGTTAATATTTAAGTTGAAATAATTTATTTAAATGAAATGATCATTAACTTAATGCAAGTTTTCAAAAATATTTTTAACTTAGTTATTAATAGTGTATGAGATCTATTTAGTCTATGCATGAGATACATGATCAAGCTAAGTTAGTTAGGATAGTTCACATATTTATATTAATATTTGTTTGTATTTACCCTAATTGTTAGTGATTGTACTACCATGTAGGATCTTCCAGTTAAAAAAACGGTTCCCACAGCTAATGTAGTTTAGCAACAGCTAATATGAATAATTTCAATCTTAGTCAATTCTGCAACTTATGAATTTTACTAATCATTCATTGAGGTGTGGGAAGGGATAAGTTGCACTTTTAGTAAGACACTTGTGTTTCTTTTTATAGATTTTGTTTACCAGGTCACAATGGCTGCATGCCTGTCCTCCACAACAGCCAAACAAAGCAGAAAATTTAAGTACCTGTCTCCATCACTTCATGTAGAATTTTAATAGTATTATACTTTCAACCGATAGGCCACACCTGTACAACTGCCATTCATTATGTTAGTTTTTTCTCCATAGCCATTTAGATCATTGGAGACAGCTATGTCTGACATAGTTCTGAGAGAGCTGAAGAAACCATCGCAGGAAACCTCGACCTCCCAGACGTCCTTATCTCCTGGTTTGGCTGGGGGGGCTGAGGTGGAAAGGAGGAAGAGCAGCTTTAGATGTCCTCATCATCAGCTGTGGTGGAGATGACATGGGGATGGTCAGCAGTGTCCAGTTGGTGAACATGATGGAGGACCTGCACCAGCTTAACCTTCTCCACCCTCAGATGTCCATCATCTTCTCCTCCATCACCCAAAGGCGTTGATAGAGGGCAGGTGTAAACCCAGCAAAAATAGAAAAGGCCAGCAGGTTTGTCAACAGTGTTATGGGTTCTTTTATTCCTAGTTTAAATGCTGCCATCTTTACACATCCTCACATTAGACATAGTCCTTTTGGACAATTGGTGTTAAAGCAAAAAGTATAACTATAGCCCTGATTGTTATGTCTAATGTGTTGTTAGTGTAGTTTTTTTATTTCAACAATTACATCTGTTGCCATAACACTGTTGACAACTCTGTCCCCCCCATTTTACTGTACATAAGTCTCTTTTGCTTTCTGGCCCCCCTTTGTTTTTTTTATCTGTGTCCCTTTCTTTTATAGAATCTTCTTTAAAAAAATAAATGTTTTATTCTCTATGACTGAATATTCTTTCAACAGTATATAACAAGGGAAGAAATAAGAAGTCAACCAAGTAATTAATCAGCCAACTGCACTTTTGAATTTGATAAATTCCTTCAACATCTCAATATTAAAATAAACCTTGCAATATTGCAAAGCCAAATCATACTTCTTATGCGGCTACAAAACTATGATTTTTTTTCCTGAAATGGAAACAATATCTGTGTGAAAGAAAAACAGAAACTTCATTCATTTGTTGTTTATTTAATCAAAAATAAAAAAACGGACAGGAGTGGCAGTAAAGGTGATGCACATATATTGTTAAGTACTTCTCCTTATGATCTTCCTGTAGTTTTAGGCCATTTATATAATCTGTAAGGAAAAAAACAATGTATATTAAAAACTTAAAATTTCAACATTGCCCGTCATAGTTGGAAACCCACTCACCACAACAAGACAAACATGCTGTAAACAAATGACCACACAGACATAACACTTAGGGGTGTATGTATAAAAGTACAACAATGAAGGTGAATCCCATATGACAGCATATCAGAAATGGGTAATGCCTTAACTGACGACTCTTATTAATTTTTAAAAAGTAAAAAAATCTATGACAACAAAATATGAAATATATCTGGAGTTAGTTGGGAAAGAAACTTTTTTTTTTTTTAAACAAATGTGCCTCTAAGATAAGGCTGCTTGGTCGACAACAGGTTGAAATGATCACATTTCTTATCTACTTTACATGTTAAAACCATCAAAATAACGTGCTGGTACAAAACAGCTCCAGCTCAGTCAGATTAGATGGACAGCGTTTGTGAACAGCAGCTTTCAGATCTTGCCACAGATTCTTGATTGGATTTAGATCTGGACTTTGACTGGGCCATTCTAACACATGGATATGTTTTGTTTTAAACCATTCCATTGTTCCCCTGGCTTTATGTTTAGGGTCGTTGTCCTGCTGGAAGGTGAACCTCCGCCCCAGTCTCAAGTCTTTTGCAGACTCCAAGAGGTTTTCTTCCAAGATTGCTCTGTATTTGGCTCCATCCATCTTCCCCTCAACTCTGACCAGCTTCCCTGTCCCTGCTGAAGAGAAGCACCCTCAGAGCACGATGCTGCCACCACCATATTTGACAGTGGGGATGGTGTGTTCAGAGTGATGTGCAGTGTTAGTTTTCCGCCACACATAGCGTTTTGCATTTTGGTCTCATCTGACCAGAGCACCTTCTTCCACACATTTGCTGTGTTCCACACATTTGCTGTGTCCCCCACATGGCTTGTGGCAAACTGCAAATGGGACTTCTTATGGTTTTCTTTTAACAATGGCTTTCTTCTTGCCACTCTTCCATAAAGGCCAACTTTGTGCAGTGCACGACTAATAGTTGTCCTATGGACAGATTCCCCCACCTGAGCTGTAGATCTCTGCAGCTTGTCCAGAGTCACCATGGGCCTCTTGGCTGCATTTCTGATCAGCGCTCTCCTTGTTCGGCCTGTGAGTTTAGGTGGACGGCCTTGTCTTGGTAGGTTTACAGTTGTGCCATACTCCTTCCATTTCTGAATGATCGCTTGAACAGTGCGCCGTGGGATGTTCAAGGCTTGGGAAATCTTTTTGTAGCCTAAGCCTGCTTAAAATTTCTCAATAACTTTGTCCCTGACCTGTCTGGTGCGTTCTTTAGACTGCATGGTCTTGTTGCTCCCAACATTCTCTTAGACAACCTCTGAGGCCGTCACAGGGCAGCTGATTTGTACTGACATTAGATTACACACAGGTGCGCTCTATTTAGTCATTAGCACTCATCAGGCAATGTCTATGGGCAACTGACTGCACTCAGGCCAAAGGGGGCTGAATAATTACGCACACCCCACTTTTCAGTTATTTATTTGTAAAAAATGTTTGGAATCATGTATGATTTTCGTTCCACTTCTCACGTGTACACCACTTTGTATTGGTCTTTCACATGGAATTCCGATAAAATTGATTCATGTTTGTGGCTGTAATGTGACAAAATGTGGAAATACTTTTGCAAGCCACTGTGTATATATATCTATATAGATATAGATATATATACAGATATAGATAGATATAGATATATATATATATATATATATATATATATATATATTGATATATATAGGCCTATATATATATGTGTGTGTGTGTGTCTTGACCGCGAAGCGATCAATACGTTATTTTGAGGATGAAATGAGCTCAACTCAATAATTTTGTCAAATAAAATCATGAAGCCCCGTTTGACCTTAGCTTTAACTAAAACTATGTGAAGTTTGAATAAATGGACAAGTAAAGTAAATAACAAATGTGATCATTTCAACCCATCTTCGACCAAGCAGCCTTATCTTAAATGCACATCATCTTAACCTGTTCAGTTTGTAGTTTCCCAGCGTGATTAACTAGCTACTTTGTTAGGAGCTCAGATAGCAGGACCTTCATCTACAAAATAACGTACAGAAATATTATTTTACCTCCCAAAAAAAATGGAGCAGAGACTTCTTAGACGGTCTGTTAGTGCAATCAGTACCACAGCAAGCCATCTTTGTCCAATAAGTGCACGATTTATACCTAAACACTAATTAAGTTTGCGGATACAACTGATGTCCAAGTTCAGAGAAGGGAAATGGCCAAAGTCTTATCGTGAGTCCCAGGTTGAAGGCCTTCCCCGGAGCAAGCAGGGGGGTAGGCAGTCTATGGCGGCAAGCTGCTAGCTACTGTTAGCCACCGTTGGCCACCAGCCTTAGCGCTGACGGCTCATCCGAGACCTGTCAATCAAAAGGACACACCCCTAATTATTCATACTTTCAAGATTCAATTATGTCTAAACGGATGAGTTAGAAAAAAATTCACCCCCCTCAGAGTTGTCATGACGATAAACTTGACCTATTAAACCTAAAATGGTTTTTTGAACCAGGCTGTAAAGAGGTTTATTTCTGCTGTGAAGTTGGCCTTTTTAACATGGGAGTCAATGGTAAATTGCTCCTTTCTGGAGCCAGCCCCCAGCGGATGAGGGGTGAACTGTAATTTTTGTTACTTCCAGGTTGGCCTCAATTCTGAGCGGCAGAGTTTGCCCCTTGGTTAAAACATGCAGACGCCCAGATCACACAACATCCACGTTTTGCCCTGTTGTATCCAAACCAACTTTTTCTTCCAATTTTATCTTCAAAAGTATAGACTTTTGTATTTGAAACGGAATTTTCTATTTTCAACATGGATTACTTTGCCTTGAAACTGTGTTTAGCAAATTCAGCACTCAAACTTTAACTTTTCACCTTCCAGTTACAGTTCTTAAATTCAGACTTTGGGATTAGACATTCATGTCCTTGAGAAGTAATCCAGCACAGAGTAATGGGCTGACGGGGTTGGAGAGATAATCTGCAATTTTTAAGGATTGACTTCAACCTTATCGGATCGGACCAGTGACGACATGTTTAGCCGCATGCTGTCATTCCATCAATGGTTGTCTGGGTGGTGTCCTGCAAACGATGTGGGCTACATTGATAACTGGAGAACATTTTGGGGAAAATCTGGTCTGATCCGGAGAGACGGCATCCATCCCACTTTGGATGGAGCAGCTCTTCTTTCTAGGAATATGGCCGAATTTATTAGTCCTCCAAAACACTGACAACCCAGGGTCCAGACCAGGAAGCAGAGTTGTAGTTTAACCCACCTCTCTGCTGCTTCTGTACTCTTACCCACCCATTACCCTATTGAAACAGTGTCTTGCCAACGGCCAAAATTAAATGGATTAAAAGTTAAGCCAACAAAAGCAAATTATGGAAATCTCATAAAAATAAATACAACTTTGACTGAAAAGAAAAATAACTTTATTAAATGTGGTTTATTAAACATAAGATCTCTCTCCTCAAAGACTTTGTTAGTAAATGACTTGATTTGTGATAATCACATTGATTTCCTTTGTCTCACAGAAACCTGGTTGCAGCAGGAGGATTATGTCAGTATAAATGAGTCAACTCCTTCCAGTCATTTAAATTTTCACATTCCTAGAAATACTGGGCGAGGGGGAGGAGTTGCAACAATTTTCCGTTCTGATTTACTAATTAGTCCCAGACCAATTGATAGCTACAGTTCTTTTGAACATCTAACCCTTAATTTTCCTCATCCAAGTTGCAAAACATTAAGACCATTTTTGTTTGTGGTTTTGTATCATCCACCAGGCCCTTACTCTCAATTCTTGGATCAGATCTCACATTTTTTATCTGATTTAGTATTAAATACTGATAGGGTTATTATAGTGGGGGACTTCAAAATTCATGTGGATACTGAAAGTGATAGCCTAAATGCAGCCGTTAATGCTATTTTAGACTCAATTGGCTTTACTCAAAAAGTACAGGGATCGACCCACTCGGGCAAACACACTTTGGACCTTTTACTGACATACGGTATTGAGTGTGAGGAAATAACAGTCCACCCACATAACCCGGTCCTGTCTGACCACTTCTTAATAACTTTTGAATTTACTTTAACTGACCATTTTAAATCTGAAAGAAAATTTCATTATAGTAGAGCTTTATCAGACAATGCTGTAACAATTTTTAAAGAATCTGTTCCATTCTTACTTTCCTTAGTGTCTCAGGGTAACACAGTGGATGGCAGCAATTCTATCTTTAACCCTTCCGAAATTGATGATCTGGTTCACAGCGTTACGTCCTCATTGCGTTTGGCATTAGATAGTGTAGCCCCCTTAAAAAAGAAAGTGGCTAGCCATAGGAGGCTGACTCCTTGGTTCAACGCAGAGTTGCGTACTTTAAAGCAGAATACTAGGAAGTTGGAGAGAAAATGGCGCTCTACACACCTAGAGGATTCCTATTTAACCTGGAATAACAGTCTATTGCTGTATAAAAAGACCCTTCGACAAGCTAGAACAGCATATTTTTCATCATTAATAGAGGCATATAAAAACAATCCTAGGTTTCTTTTTAGTACAGTTGCCAAACTTACACAGAGTCATAGCTCTGTTTAGCCAACTATTCCCCCAGCTCTTAGCAGTGATGATTTTATGGGATTCTTCATAAATAAAATTAAATCTATTAAAAATAAAATCATTGGCATCCTCCCAAACATGATTACATCTTCCTCAGTAAAGGAGGCAGTATCGGAAAGAACTGTAGAACCTCAGTTGTGCTTAGGCTGTTTTGATTCAGTCAAGCGTTCGGAATTATCAAAAATATTAGCCTCATCTAAACCTTCAACTTGAATGTTGGACCCAATTCCAACCAAATTATTTAAAGAAGTGTTCCATTTGGTTCCTAGCCCCATTTTGGATATGATGAATCTATCCTTAGTAAATGGATACGTACCACAGGAATTTAAAATAGCTGTAATTAAACCTTTACTCAAGAAACCTTCCCTTGATCAAGATGACTTAGTGAATTACAGACCTATATCTAACCTTCCTTTCTTATCCAAAGTCCATGAGAAAATTGTTGCTAATCAAGTCTGTGAGCATCTAAACAGTAACGAGGTGTTTGAAGAGTTTCAGTCAGGTTTTAGAGCTCATCATAGCACTGAAACAGCACTGTTGAAGGTTACTAATGATATTCTCATGGCCTCAGATAATGGACTTGTGTCTGTTCTGGTTTTGTTAGATCTCAGTGCTGCTTTTGACACAGTCGATCAAAATATTCTCTTAGACAGGCTTGAACATGTTGCAGGGATCAAAGAAACAGCACTAGGCTGGTTTAAATCATATTTGTCTGATCATTTCCAGTTTGTTCATCTAAATGATAAATCTTCTTCACTCTCAAGGGTTACTTGTGGAGTTCCACGGGGTTCTGTGCTTGGACCAATTCTGTTCACCATATATATGCTCCCAATTGGTAGAATCATTAGACAGCATGGGATAAATTTCCACAGCTATGCAGATGATACACAACTATATTTATCCATAAATCCTGATGAACCCAGTCAGTTAGGTAGATTACAGGCATGTCTGGAAGACATAAAAACATGGATGACCCTAAACCTTGTGCTTTTAAATTCTGACAAAACAGAAGTTGCTGTCTTTGGACCAGAAGTTCTTAAACAGAAACTGATTAGTCAATCACTTCATCTGGATGGCATTAAATTGGCCCCCAGTAATAACGTAAAGAACCTCAGCGTTATTTTTGACCGAGACTTGTCATTTAAATCCCATATTAAATAGGTTTCTAGGATTTCTTTCTTTCACCTCTGGAATATTGCTCAAATTAGAAACATCCTGTCCAGGAGTGATGCTGAGAAACTAGTCCATGCATTTGTTACCTCAAGGCTGGACTACTGTAATTCTTTACTATCAGGAAGTCAACAAAATGCCATTAAAAGCCTTCAGTTGATCCAAAATGCGGCAGCAAGAGTTCTGATGAATATTAAAAAGAGAGATCACATTTCTCCTGTTTTAGCTTCCTTTCATTGGCTCCCTGTTAAATCCAGAATAGAATTTAAGATCCTTCTTCTTACATACAAAGCCCTTAATAATCAAGCTCCATCATACATCAGAGATCTAATTGTTCAATATGTTCCGAACAGAGCACTTTCAAGTTCTCTTATATCAGATCTTCTGTTCCTTCTGTGCTTCTGCTCTGTCTTCTCAAACCCCCAGACGGTTGTGGCAGATGGCCGCTCCATCTGAGCCTGGTTCTGTTGGAGGTTTCTTCCTGTTAAAGGGGAGTTTTTCCTCTCCACCGTCGCTACATGCTTGCTCAGTATGAGGGATTGCTGTGGTTGGAAAGTCTGCATCAACGGGGCCCAACCTCACGCCAAAGACTGACGCAATCTGCTGGGATTCCTTAAATAGGAAACTTTTTAACTGATTGGAGTGTTTGTATAAACGTGTTGAAATGACTTCTTGTTAAGTGCCTTGAGATGACATCTGTTGTGAATTGGCGCTATATAAATAAACTGAATTGAATTAAAGTGCCCTCTAATGGTATATGAACTAGTGTATAGTAAATTATAATAAATCTGTTACATTTTGAATATGCTGGCATCATACAGATTCATACACACAAAAAAAAAAATATATATATATATATATACAAAACAAAGTGGCACAACCTAACATGTTTGCTTTTACATCAATGCAGGTTATCTCAGCATGCAGGCTTCTCCACATCTGCTTCAGCCCTGTGGTCCCTGAGGATGAGCTTGAGAAGTAGCAGAACATGAAAAGATTATTGGTTGGAGGCAGTCAGCGGGGTTCTCTGGTGGGACCAACTGTCCTGTGAACATATTTAGTGATATTGCAACTTTGCAATGAAGCTACCCAGAGCACTCTCTACAGACCACCCTGTATGATGTTCCACTTGTCAACCAGTTAAGACCAGCCACAGGTCTCAGTTGCGGCTCCTCATCCAAATCTCTGATTTTTCTTCAGTAGATCCAGCATGTCTGCCAGATACTTCCCATTTATTCTAATAAAGTGTAAAGAATGGTCCAGGAAACATTTATTCAGGTTCATCCTGTATGTTTATAAATATCGAACGAGTCACACAATTTTTCCTTCTCTAATTATTTGTGTGTCCTTTACCAATTCTTGTTTTATTTTCATTCATTTGACATTTTTAAATTGTTCCAACTTGGGTTTATGGTTATGTTAAAACCAATTGTTAATAAAACTGTTAATAAATTAGTTAACGTTATTTCTTAAGCACCTTTCATACAGTGAAATGCAGCTCAAAGTGATTTACAAAATAAAAATTCAAAATTAGCCCCACACATACCCCCCCCTCCCCACCCCCGATAGACACACACAAGTTAAACATTTATATACCCCTCCCCCGAATCATATCCTTATGTACGCTCCAGAGCAACGTGAAAATGACATTGAAATAGACAATAAAATTGACACTGGGCTGAGTAGTTAATGAGAATCACTAGTTATTTAAGTTTATTAATATCAAATATACAACTAAAGAACAAATGTGACAACAAACACAAAATTGTTTTTCCATCCTGTCTCCTCTCAGCCTCACTTTGTTGTCTCATGTCTGAAACAGAAGAAATCAAGAAACACAGACTACAAAAATTAGCACAAAAACTTTTAGGAAATGTACATTAACTTGAACAGTTAAATATATAGCTATCATACATGTGCATGGAATAAATTTTTTTGAAATCAGGTCTTTTGGTTTTGGCCTGCAATAAGGTGGCCTTTCCCTGCAGGCTAATATTCTCAGAAATTTTACTAAAAACAGGGACAGAAAACAAGCGAAGAGGGGAAACAGGCAACTGTGTTAATATGTGAAAGCAAGACTAGTTTTTACAACACAAGAGGAACTACAATATACTGAGATCACAGGTTCTGTGGTGTTTGAAGGTAAACTGGATTTATTCTACCTACATGCTACAGTGGGCACATTCTTTGCTCCAATGAGGAGGTGAGCATTTCTTCTAGAAGAAGCCGTCCTCTCTTTGGCCCCTAAAACATATGACAAAAAGTTTAATTAGCAAAAAACAAAATTACCTTCAATTAGGTGTTAATACATAAAGCATTGTGGGACTGCCAGATGAGCTTGCTTGTGAGAGATGATTTTCAAGAACTCTATTAAAATATGTCTATGCAAATGACAAAAGCCCAACCAATAACTCTACAGCTTTAAGCTGTTTATTTCTAGATATATCCAGATTATGTTTTTAAAAGCAGTTATTTAAATTCTGTTTCTGATGACATAAAGTTTTGCCCATAGCAGTATCTATGATTCATGAAATATGGATTCAAACACAGTTAAAAGTCTATACTTTTGAAGATTAAATTGGAAGAAGAAGTTGATTGGACATGGTTGCATCCACCTTTAGTTAATTTTAGTTTAGCCTGCTACAACACAACAGGGCAAAACGTGGATGCTGTGTGATCTGGGCGTCTGCATGTTTTAACATAGCAGAGCTGATGTTTACCAAATTTGATTTCTAACAAAACATAAAGAATGTATTTAAGTCTGTAACCTCACGTTACTCCGTAACAGAGATTTACGGGTTGAGGTGCTAAGCGTTGCTATGGTAACGTTTCCCTTGCTATTATTAGCTTAGCTTTAATTCAGGCAAAGTTATCAATCTCAAAGCTTATACCACAGTGGACAACAGTCAGTTATACTTTCTGGACATGCTTATAACTGTTTTTATGAGTAAAGGATTAACTACATTTTCAATTTGAGTACAGCACTTCCTCCTATCTGAATTTGCAGCCTTTGCAATACATATGTTAACAAACCTAAAATAACTTTATTATAATGTTTTAGCACTTCCAAAAGTATACAACTAAATACATAAGGAAACACGCTTAACTTACCATCATTCCAGGGGTTGACGCCGAGGGAGAAGCCCTCTGAAGAGCTGCCATGACTGATTTCTTCTGCTTGGTGAGACCTGGCCGACAGCAGCCATGTTGCTTCAGTTGTGCCTGAGTCACCTGGGGGCATGGTTTGTAGCGGCTGTGGTGGCTGCAGACAGAGTGTGAATGTAATCATGTTTGGTTGTAAGCAGTGCAGAGCCCTACCTTCCTCTCGCCATGACTGGATAGTAATTGAAGAAACATGATTTTTTGGTCAAAATCAGCAAGCCACTCATTGGTTCTTCTAGGCAGGCCAAATATGGTAAAAAAATGATCTGTAACTTGAAACTTGTAACTTGAAACTTGAAACCTGTAACTTGAAACTTGAAACATGTAACTTGAAACTTGAAACCTGTATTTTTAAAATGTGTACAAGTTACAAAACGTAAGTTACAAGTACAAAACACAAATTACAAGTACAAATCATAAGTTACAGGTACAAATCATAAGTTACAGGTACAAAACTAAAAGTTACAGTTACAAAACTTAAGTCCCAATTCTAGCTCCATAGAGTCCCCCCCAGCAAAGATTGTTATCATACAAGACGGATCAATCAATGGAATTGATGCTTTTTGTAGCAAGAACAACAGAGTTTATAGCTGCTACAAAAATACAGTGAGAGAAATATCAGAACAAATCCAGAAAATCTTGGACCAACACTGCTGGGACCAATATTTATTTTGTTTTTTTCATTGTTCTTTGAATGGACTGAATTGTTAAACCTTCCCTGCAGCAGAAGGACAGCAACGTTTCTTGGTTCACATGGAAAATGAATCAATATCTAGTTTCAAAGACTGAACATTGGTTCAACTCTTCAGAACTAAGGGGGGATGTCGGGCTCCATTTTTCATAGATGAACTGAACAGACTGTTGGATAGCTGGAATCCATTTCAAAGATGGACTGAGCAGACCACATTTCACAGCAATCCTAGCGGTGACCCCCAACACACTACTATTGGTCCGTGGCCACCAATGGTGACATCAACGATGACATCACGGCCAAAGGGCTATGAGAGTGGTAGTGGTGGACATTTCAAATTTGTTCTCAGCAGAGGTTCTTAGCAGAAACTCCTGCCATACAGAAGACATCTCACCGGTGAAGATTCTCTTTTGTTCTGACCCGCTGGACCGGGAAGAACTCTCATTTCAACGCTTCGAAATGCTCATCCTGTTTGTGTAGCCAGTTTGAGCGATATCAGGACTGTTCCAAGACAGTTTGTTACCACGTTGACCTGCAGGCCATCCAGCCTGCAGTTAGGCCACACTGTCCTTAAATCCTGTGCAGTTTTCCTAACTCTTCCTTTTCTTGCTAAACTACAGACACATTTTGCTCTCCTCCTTGGACCGGACCTCCCTCAACGCAAAGTAAGGCAAGGCAAGGCAAGGCAAGGCAAGGCATGGCGAGGCAAGGCAAGGCAAGGCAAGGCAAGGCAAGGCAAGGCAAGGCAAGGCAAGGCAAGGCAAGGCAAGGCCATTTTATTTGTATAGCACACTTTCAACGGCAGGGTAATTCAAGGTGCTTTACATGATTTGGTGATTTAAAAAAAATAACACATGGAATATAACATTGAAAAATTAAAAGTAAAAGAAACACACATTACACATGATACACAAATCAAAAAAGCCTAGAAATGTTCTTCAGGTGATAGAAGGCTGACCTTGTGATTGCCTTTATGTGACCCTGGAGGTTCAGGTCTGAGTCCATTACTACACCTAGATTTCGAGACCGATCAGTAGTTTATAGCTGTATTAACTGAAGCTGTGTGCTGAATCTTGATCGTTCCTCCTTGGGTCCAAAAATAATTACTTCAGTTTTGTTTCTATTCAGCTGGAGAAAGTTATGGCACATCCATCCATTTATTTGGTCAATGCATTGATTTAGGGTTTGAATGGGTTCAGAGACACCTGGTGACATTGTAATGTAGAGCTGAGTATCATCTGCGTAGTTATGGTAGCTAATGTTATTGGTTGCTATAATCTTGCCTAGTGGGAGCATGGAGATATTAAATAAGAGGGGCCCCAGGATGGAGCCCTGGCGCACCCCACATGTGATTTCTGTTCGTTCTGATGAAAAGTTTCCTATTGAAACATAGAAGTCCCTGTTCTTTAGGTAAGACTCGAACCAGCCAAGTAGTGTACCAGAGAGTCCGACCCAGCTCTCCCGTCGTTCCAATGGCATATCATGATCAACAGTGTCAAATGCTGCACTGAGGTCCAACAGAACCATCACTGTTGTTCTACCACAGTCTGTATTTATGCGGATGTCATTGAATACTTTGACAAGGGCAGTCTCGGTGCTGTGGTGAGCACGGAAACCAGACTGAAAAACATCAAAACGGTTTGTCATTGTTATGAAGCTATTTAACTGCTGAAAAACAGCTTTTTCAATAATCTTACTGATGAATGGAAAATAAGAGATTGGCCTGTGGTTCTGCATTAACGTGTTGTCCAGATTTTTCTTCTTTAGCAGTGGTTTAATAACTGCTGTTTTTAAAGCCTGAGGGAAGACACCTGACAGGAGGGATGAGTTCACTATTTGAACAAGATCAGACCCAATAACAGGAAGAACTTTCTTTAGAAAAGCTGTGGGTAGGATATCAAGACAGCAGGAGGAGGAGCTTAATTGGATAATGATTTTTTCAAGGCTGTTCTGTTTTAATTCGTGGAATTCAGACATTTTCTCTACATTGTTGTTGATTGGGGATGGCACTGGTTGTGGGTTCGATATTGAGGTACAGATTGACCGTCTAATTGTTAGAATCTTTTCAGTAAAAAAGCTGGCTAATTAATTGCAGGCCTTGGTAGAGTTTAGTTCAGGGGCTACTGTCACTAAAGGATTAGTTAGTCTTTCCACTGTTGCAAATAGAGTCCGTGCATTATTAATGTTTCTGTTGATGATTTCAGAAAATAACGATTCCTTAGCATCTTTTATAGTTAGCTGATATCTATTCAGTCTCTCTTTGTAGATCTCACAGTGAACCCGGAGTCGAGTTTTCCGCCAATTTCTCTCTGCTCGTCGACACTCTCTTTTTTCACTACGTACCAGTGGATTACTTGTCCACGGAGACTTCTTTCTACCTGAGACTACTTTCACTTTAGTTGGAGCAATGGAATCCATGATGTCTGAGATTTTCGCAAGGAAATTATCTACGAACTTATTTACTGAGTTTGAGTTGGGAGATGAGGGGGATGTGGTGGAAGGGTAAATACGTTTAAAGGTTTCTACTGAACTGTCCCCTAGAAAATGCTTTTTAATAGTGGTCTTACTGTGGCTGGATAATTTAGCAGAGATGGTACTTTCAAAGAAAATACAGAAATGGTCAGATAATGCAAAATTATTTGCAGAGATGTTGGAAATATTTAAAACTTTTGCTGATAATTAAGTCCAGAGTGTGTCCTTTATTGTGTGTTGGTTGTTAGACATGCTGGGTCAAGCCGAAGTTGTGGAGAGTATCATCTAATGTTTTTGCTTGTCTATCTTGGGGGTTGTCGGTATGGATGTCAAAATCCCCCACAATGATTAGTTGGTCATAGTCGATACATATTGCAGAAAGAAGGTCATTGAAATCATTAAAGAAGTTAGGGTTAAGTTTTGGTGGTTTATATAAACTTAGAAATAAAGCTTTGTTAGGTTCATTTATCTGGGTGGCTAGGGATTCAAAAGAATCAAACGTGCCCAGAGTTACCTTTTTAAAGTTCATTGAGTTGTGAAAAATGGTGGCTACACCTCCACCTCGCCTGTGCTTTCTGCTCTCGCTTAATAAATTGTAATTTGGAGGAGTAGATTCTATTACTGTTGTTGTTGTTGTTTCATTATTTTCATCTAGCCAAGTTTCTGATAAAAACTGGCTTGTAAATTATGCTCAGTGATGAAGTCATTGATAAGAAAAGACTTCCCGGATAGAGATCTAATGTTTAATAAAGCTAACTTAAGTATTGTTATGATGGGCAGCTGAACCTTCTGACAGGTTATCAATTTGAGATGTTGTTTAATATGAGAGCGTGTGGTTAACAGTTTATGTTTCCTGCTGCTGATAATTGCTGGTATGCTAAGTTCGGGGGGGGGGGGTGCCGGGCGAGTTCTGGGGGACAGTAGGGGTAGATTTACTGCCCGGTTCCCTCAAATATCAGATATCTGTAATAATCAGTGGGGGGAAGCTCCCAGGCTTATTGACACTAGTCCCAGGCGTTTGGTGTAGTCTAAGTCTAGGTGTTAATTGTGTCCCAAATTTGATTTGCTCGTTCAGTCTGTCTGTAAAGTTTCTAAATGGAGACTCATTTGATGTGGCTGAGTCACAGGAAGATGAAGACTTAATCTCTGATGGTTGTTTATCTTTTCGGTCCTGTGGTGTCATCATGACTTGCTGTTTTTGTTCTCTGATATCCATGGGTGCCTCAAGGTCAGCTTTTGGGAGCAAGTGTTTTGCTTTTTGATTTTGAGAGGAAAAAATGTTTGCTGCTAAGAGCCTTACTCCGGCTTTGTTAAGATAACGTTGGCCTGCTTTAAACTGATGATTAGCACTTCCAAATACTTTGAAATTATTAATAAATGTGAACGACTTCTCAGCTGAATGTTTCTTCAACCATTTATGGAGCATGCGGAGTCTGCTAAATCTTTCATCATTCCCTTCAGGGACTGGTCCGCTGATGAGGATGTTTATGTTAAGTCCATCAAGTCTCTGTAGGAGATCAGAAAAGTCTCTCTTCAGAATCTCTGATTGTCTCATCGCGATATCTGCTGATCCAGCGTGAATGACGAGCTTTTCCAAAGCAGGATGTTGGTCCAAGATGTTCTGGATTTGTTCTGATATTTCTCTCACTGTATTTTTGTAGCAGCTATAAACTCTGGTGTTCTTGCTACAAAAAGCCTGAATTCCATTAATTGATCCATCTTGTATGATAACAATCTTTGCTCGGGGGGCTCTTACTTTGTTATGTGTCTGTTTGATGTGGCTGGGTTTCTCCTGGTGGCTTTGACTGTTCCCGGGGGCTGCATCATCTTTCAGGGAACTCAGGGCTGTGGATCTGTTTTTAAGCAGGATTCCAGGTGGAGAGATATCTTGTTTTTGGCTGAAACCTCTTTTGTTTACTTTTAGCAGAAGCGGCAGGTCTGAGACCAGAGCTTTCTCTGTGCCGGAGTTTCTTTAGTTTTTTCTTCCTCGGAGAACAGGCTGGGGTTGATGATTCCATGCATTTTAAAGCTGGCCAGTGTTCATTAGAGTGCGGAGTTCTGCCGCTCAGGCGCCTGTAGGGAGTCTCTGTGACATGGTTAGAGCGATGTAACACCGGGCTGATAGGCTGTTCCCTATGTGAATTAAACGGTAAAGTTGTGTCGTTTCTATAATCAGCGTGGCGATCTAAATTCATTTCCAGATGACGTAGCTTTGTTTCAATGCCCTCAATTCTGTGGAGCAGTTTTTCTAAATCCTCAGCTGAGCAAAAAGCCATGTTGATAAGTCCATAAAAAAGTAATCCAAGAAGCTATCCGGTCCAATACAGTAACTCCAGGGGCTGGGTAGATAAAGTAACTAAGAAAAGGTTAAGAAAAGAAGACAAGAAAAGCAAACAGAAAATAAAATAAAGTGAACGAATCTGGAGAGAGACAGAGAGCAGCTGCTCCTCCTTCAGCAGTCAGACATAGGACTGAACCGGTTCATTTATTTACTTCCTGGTCTCCACGAGGATGGACGCTTTTCTCTTTCCCTCCCTACTGTTGTCTACTTCTGCATTCTTTTATCTTGTCAACTATTTTTGGAGCCTCTCTTTGCATTCTCCTCTGGAAAGAACAACTACGGTTCTGGATCTGGTTCTGGTCAGCTGGTCTCTTAATACAATTAAGAAAAAAAATTCCCGGAGAACGGCTAAAAGGGAGAGCCGAGTTGTTCCGATGGAACATCGTGGAGGATCCTGTGTCTCTCACTTTTGACCATCGAAGACGTTGGAACCATTTAGATAATTGGATTCATGATAACCGGATATCTGCTGATTATCGCAGGTGGATTTTCTGAGGTATCATAAACTTCAAACTTAAAGGCAGCAATTGGCAGGTTGCCTGGGCTACAGGAAGGTTGCTGTGCTGTCAACACTCAGACTATTTGTGATGTGCAAGCAAAATTGGACTCATTTCGCTGCGTGGGTAATAACTTGGAGAAGTTCTCAGCCAGCTGGAAGGTAATCTGACCCACGATTTGGCCATTTGAACTGAACTCGGACCACTGATGGACTCTGAGGCAAGAGAAAAAGTGATCTTCGCCTGTCTCTAAAACAACTTCTTATCTACTGGAATTCAAATCCCTGGTCTTGGTAGACCAAACAGAAATTCCCTTGGATGTGTGTGCAAAAGGACGCTCCATCCCACCCCATTCCCCCATCCCCCACATGAGCCTGTGAACTCCCTGACTCAGCCCCAAGGTCGTATATTACATCACAGGCGACAGACTCTGGGATTGAACCGTCCCATTTGTGTTCTCATATGTTATGACCGATACATGTGCTTAAATGTTTTTGCAGTGATTTTTTTGGCACCTCGACTCGGCTCCCTGTAGGGGGGTGGGCTGAGTTGCCTTTTTTCCCCTGTTCACTCCCCCTACCTGTTGTGAATCATTTCTATCTGTTAAAAGGGGAACTGATAAAGCCGGCTGCTACCGCGGTCTTCCAAATCCTGTATTGTCTTAATGTTTATAAGTGTTTGTATGATCTGGGATTGGTTTTACCGAAACTTAATTTCCCCACGGGGATTATTAAAGTATCTCTTATTCTTATTATTCTTATTCTTATTATGCTGATCTTGTGTCTGGGTGAAAATAAATAGATTAAATAGAGTTTTTAATGAGTTAGATCTCGTTCATTGTTGGTTTAAAAAGGCTATATGCAACATTCTCCCCAAAATAAACGTAACAATAGCGTTTTTATTTGAACATTTATGACTCAAACATCTCCTGATGAGCATACTGACACCTTGTCAGCTCACAGTGGGTGCACCTATAAGCCTGTATCCAATTTTTTCTAGTTTCTGTCGGTTCGGAATTTCCCGCGCTGTCAGCGAATGTAACTTCAAGCGCGTTCATGTTAAATGTTTCAGATCACTCTGCCACTACCGCTAGTCAGCACTCGCAAGCAGTTCAATGGATTGTGCAAATACACAGAAGAGACCCAGGACAACTTTGACACCAACAGTAACTCCACATAAGACTAAGAAAGTTAAACCCCTGACAAGTGCCCGAAAAAGATAGAAGATTGAGAGCGACCGGCGCAGGAGCGCGCGCTGCGAGAGCGAGCAGAAAGGAAGAGCAGTTCTGTTTTTGGCCACAGGTGTCAGTCGCAAGTTTAAATTTCAGAAAATTGCATATAGCCCCTTTAAAGGTTTTTTTTTTTAAGCGCTGAACCTGTTGGCTCATTTGGCGTCGCCGCTCGCATGAGTTTGAGCTGTATTTGCTGTTTGAAACTGTTTGTTTGATCCTGAGCGGATCCCACTCTTTCTTTCTTTTTCGTTCCTCTCTTTCCTCGCTCTCTCTCTCTTCCGCTCTCTGATCACCTGGTTGGCTGAGTCGGACTCGGTCCGGCCTGCGTTAGCTGGTGTTAGCTGAAAGGTTAACCTCATTGTTCCTTTGTCTCCTTACACTCCATCTTGGCACAGAACTAGTTTTATGACTCTTTGTCTCCTAGGTTATCTGTGACTTGAGCCCCCTGGGGTGAGGGCCACCTCCCTCCCTGAACAAAGCCTGAGCTGTCTCCCTGATCCATTTCATGTTAATTGTGTTTCATTTTCACATATTATTGTTTTCTAAGATCTTTAGTAGTTAGGTGCATGCGTTAGAATAGATGGGAATTATTGACGAAATGTTTTGGCTGTAAGGTTTATCTTTTTTCTTAATAAATTCCCCTTAGCTTAAAGAGAAGTTGTCTGCGATTACTTTGAGTAATGCGTACAATTAATGCCCACAACGTAAGAACTTGTTCCTTCATCTATTTTTTTATTATCTCAGCCTTATCAGGCAGGAAATCATAAACATAAACTGAGACTGAACATTATCCAATTAAGCTCTTCCTCCTGCTGTCTTGATATCCTACCCACAGCTTACTTCCTGTCATTGGGTCTGATCTTGTTCAAATAGTGAACTCATCCCTGCTATCAGGTGTCTTCCCTCAGGGTTTAAAAACAGCAGTTATTAAACTACTACTAAAGAAGAAGAATCTGGACAACACGTTAATGCAGAACTATTGAAAAAGCTGTTTTTCAGCAGTTAAATAGCTTCATAACAATGACAAACCGTTTTGATGTTTTTCAGTCTGGTTTCCATGCTCAGCACAGCACTGAGACTGTCCTCGTCAAAGTATTCAATGACACCTGCATAAATACAGACTGTGGTAGAACCACAGTGCTGGTTCTGTTGGACCTCAGTGCAGCATTTGTCACTGTTGATTATGATATACCACTGGAACGACTGGAGAGCTGGGTTGGACTCTCTGGTACAGTACTTGGCTGGTTTGAGTCTTACCTAAAGAACAGGGACTTCTTTGTTTCAATAGGAAACTTTTCATCAGAACGAACAGAAATCACATGTGGGGTGCCCCAGGGCTCCATCTTAGGGCCCCTTCTATTTAATATCTCCATGTTCCCACTAGGCAAGATTATAGCAACCAATACGATTAGCTACCATAACTAGGCAGACGATACTCAGCTTTACATTACAATGTCACCAGGTGACTCTGAACCCATTCAAACTCTAAATCAATGCATTGACCAAATAAATGGATGGATGTACCATAACTTTCTCCAGCTGAATAGAAACAAAAAGGAAGTAATTATTTTTGGACCCAAAGAGGAAAGATCAATAGTCAGCACACGGCTTCAAATAATACAGCTAGGAACTACTGATTAGGCACGAAATCTAGGTGTAGTGATGAACTCAGACCTAAAGGCAATAACAAGGTCAGCTTTCTATCACCTGAAGAGCATTTCTAGGATTAAACGACTGATGTTGCAACAGGACCTGGAAAACTCATCCATGCATTTATCTTTAGTCGGATTGATTACTGCAACAGCATTTTCCAAGGTCTGCCTAAAAAGTTAATCAGACAGCTGCAGCTGATCCAGAACGCTGCTGCTCACTATAACCAGGAAAGTAGAGCACATCACCCCAGTTCTAAAGTCCTTACACTGGCTTGTTGGAGGTCAGGGAATATACTTCAAAATACTTTTACTAGTTTATAAATCATTACATGGATTAGCACTAAATATGTTGAAGACCTGTTGTCACCTTATCAACCACCAGGACCACTCAGGTCCTCCAACTACATACTTGTGAAGTAGCCGGTGTTGTTGCCGCAGACGGAGCAGTTGGAATTCGGCCTCGACGTCCCTCGATGGGGGCACAAAAGTGCTGCGGAGCTCAGCCAGCGTGAATAGTCATTACAGTCCAGTGGAGCGTTGATTGTAAAGGGCGGCTGCCGACTCTTGCGCTTTGCTGGTCAGAAGAGACATCAGCAAAGCTACCCGGGTAGTGGCGGTGGGATAGGTAGCGGGGTGACATTCGAACAACATATCCAACGCTGCCAGCAAGCCATCCAGCTTACCGTCCTCGGCGAAGAGTACAGCTGGTGTGGACTAAACTGGTGAGTTGGACGTGAGTTGGACGAGAGCCTCCGTTAGTGTCTCGAGTCTGCTGAGGAGACGATAGTGGGAGCTGCGGAAAGAAATGAACTCCGTGCGGAGGGCAGACGCCTTTGATCGTAGAGCCTCCACCTCCACTGAGGCTTGGGATGAGGGTTCAGTCATCCTGTCAGGAAACACAGACCAGAGGATGATGTTTGCTGGCTGTTTATTAGTTAAGCACTCAAATGCAGAGGAGACGAACGTGAGGCAGGCTGGTTGGAGTCGAGAGGGCTGATCCGTCTGGAAGAGACAAGACAGGATTGGTCTGGAGCCTCAACACAGGATCGTGTCGCAGGAGAGGTTCAGGGCTGGAGGACCAGATGACTGAACAGGGTGTAGGTGAGTGAAGGCTCCTTAACCTTTTCCACCCCACAGCCCTGCCGTTGGGTCACTGTGGAGGAAGGGCAGAGAGAATGTCCTAATTTAATTGACCTGTCGTCACTGATTGCTAACCATGTCCTATCATTATAAACCTCAGAATCTTTGCTGAAGACTCATATAAATATTTTTTGTAACCTCCAAACCCAGAAAAAATAACAAAATAAATAAATAAAGGAGCAATTGTGCTATTTTGCAATTTTTACATGAACACATTCTACCGAACCTGTCGGTCACTCTGCCGAACAGAACCGAGTAAACTTTACCTTTCCTGAAAGCCACCATCTTCCTGACCTTTGTTTTTTCCTTGCTGAAAAGAATATTCCATGACTGTATTTCCAGAATAACAATAATACCCAGTGTGCATTTAGAAAAGAAAAAGTGAAAAAAACGTAATCCTTTGCCATCACTTTTTACATTTGATTCAAGGAGGCTCAACCTTATCTGTCGTGCCTACTGTGAACTTTTCCCTTGTAAACATTTGCTTTGTACAGTCTGCTTCAAAGTTCTGATGTCAGCATGATTCTTTAGGATCTTACGATTCCAACCATATGTCAATCATCCAAATCTGTCAAAAGAAACTGGAATTACAGGTCTGCGTAATTCTAAAAACAGATAAAACAGGGCTTTTTAATTGGAAGACAGTCTAATGGAGGAAAAGTATTGTTTGAGATCCCCCAAGAAAATATCAAAAAAAGGTTTTCTTCCTGTAACCTTACATTTGTGAATGTGGAATTTTGGTAGAAATAATATAATATTAATAATATATTTTTTAGAATTTACGATAACATTGTCATATGTCCCAACTAGCTAGTTCTAATGCTTTTTCTCTGTCACCCATTTTATATAGACTTACAGTGGCTTGCAAAAGTATTCGGGCCCCTTGAACTTTTCCACATTTTGTCACATTACAGCCACAAACATGAATCAATTTTATTGGAATTCCATGTGAAAGACCAATACAAAGTGGTGTACACGTGAGAAGTGGAACGAAAATCATACATGATTCCAAAGATTTTTTACAAATAAATAACTGAAAAGTGGGGTGTGCGTAATTATTCAGCCCCCTTTGGTCTGAGTGCAGTCAGTTGCCCATAGACATTGCCTGATGAGTGCTAATGACTAAATAGAGTGCACCTGTGTGTAATCTAATGTCAGTACAAATACAGCTGCCCTGTGACAGCCTCAGAGGTTGTCTAAGAGAATGTTGGGAGCAACAACACCATGAAGTCCAAAGAACACACCAGACAGGTCAGGGATAAAGTTATTGAGAAATTTAAAGCAGGCTTAGGCTACAAAAAGATTTCCCAAGCCTTGAACAACCCACGGAGCACTGTTCAAGCGATCATTCAGAAATGGAAGGAGTATGGAACAACTGTAAACCTACCAAGACAAGGCCGTCCACCTAAACTCACAGGCCGAACAAGGAGAGCGCTGATCAGAAATGCAGCCAATAGGCCCATGGTGACTCTGGACGAGCTGCAGAGATCTACAGCTCAGGTGGGGGAATCTGTCCATAGGACAACTATTAGTCGTGCACTGCACAAAGTTGGCCTTTATGGAAGAGTGGCAAGAAGAAAGCCATTGTTAAAAGAAAACCATAAGATGTCCCGTTTGCATTTTGCCACAAGCCATGTGGGGGACACAGCAAACATGTGGAAGAAGGTGCTCTGGTCAGATGAGACCAAAATGGAACTTTTTGGCCAAAATGCAAAACGCTATGTGTGGCGGAAAACTAACACTGCACATCACTCTGAACACACCATCCCCATTGTCAAATATGGTGGTGGCAGCATCATGCTCTGGGGGTGCTTCTCTTCAGCAGGGACAGGGAAGCTGGTCAGAGTTGATGGGAAGATGGATGGAGCCAAATACAGGGCAATCTTGGAAGAAAACCTCTTGGAGTCTGCAAAAGACTTGAGACTGGGGCGGAGGTTCACCTTCCAGCAGGACAACGACCCTAAACATAAAGCCAGGGCAACAATGGAATGGTTTAAAACAAATCATATCCATGTGTTAGAATGGCCCAGTCAAAGTCCAGATCTAAATCCAATCAAGAATCTGTGGCAAGATCTGAAAGCTGCTGTTCACAAACGCTGTCCATCTGATCTGACTGAGCTGTAGCTGTTTTGCAAAGAAGAATGGGCAAGAATTTCAGTCTCTGATGTGCAAAGCTGGTAGAGACATACCCTAAAAGACTGGCAGCTGGAATTGCAGCAAAAGGTGGTTCTGCAAAGTATAAACTCAGGGGGCTGAATAATTACGCACACCCCACTTTTCAGTTATTTATTTGTAAAAAATGTTTGGAATCATGTATGATTTTCGTTCCACTTCTCACGTGTACACCACTTTGTATTGGTCTTTCACGTGGAATTCCTTTTTTTTTTTTTTTCACGTGGAATTCCAATAAAATTGATTCATGTTTGTGTCTGTAATGTGACAAAATGTGGAAAAGTTCAAGGGGGCCGAATACTTTTGCAAGCCACTGTATACAGGGTTTTTTTTCTGATTGTGTTCTTAGATGTTTGTATATAGCCAATTTTTGTAACTAATTTGTCTTTGTGCCTCTGTGTGTGTGCGTGTGCATGTATGTATTTATGTATGTATGTACGTATGTACGTATGTATTTATGTACGTATGTACGTATGTATGTATGTATGTATGTATGTATGTATGTATGTGTATATATATATATAATGAGAGAGAGAGAGAGAGAGAGAGAGATATTTGTGTGTGTAAAAATATATTTGTGGGTTGTATTTGTAGTTTCCATATGTACATTTTTTTCAAACTCTTTGTCTGTCATAATATTCTTTTAGTCACCTCGGCATTCATCCTTAGCGTATTCATCAACACTTCACCATGCTCAAGCAGACTGCTGGAACTTCATACAGAGAGACACAGCTGCCTGATATATATATATATATATATATATATATATATATATATATATATATATATATATATATATATATATATCACAGGTGTGCCACATCAAGATGCTGATCTGACATCATGACATTAGTGCACAGGTGTACCTTATACTGCCCACAATAAAAGGCCACCCTGGAATGTGCAGTTGGCATGTTGACAGCAGGAATGTCAACCAGATCTGTTGCTCGTGCACTGAATGTTCATTTCTCCACCATAGGCCAACTCCAAAGACGTTTAAAAGAATATGGCAGTACATCTAACCGGCCTCACAACCGCAGACCACGTGTAACCACACCAGCCCAGGACCTCCACATCCAGCAGCACCTCCAAGATCGTCTGAGACCAGCCACTCAGACAGCTGCTGAAACAGTTGGTTTGCATAACCAAACAATTTCTGCACAAACTCTCAGAAACCGTCCCAGGGAAGCTCAACTGCATGCTCGTCGTCCACATCGGGGTCTTGACCTGACTCCAGCTCGTCACCGTAACAGACTTGAGTGGGCAAATGCTCACATTCGATGGCGTCTGGCACGTTGGAGAGGTGTTCTCTTCACGGATGAATCTCGGTTTACATTGTTCAGAGCAGATGGCAGACAGCGTGTGTGGCGTTGTGTGGGTGAGCGCTTTGCTGATGTCAATGTTGTGGATCGAGTGGCCCATGGTGGTGTTGGGGTTATGGTATGGGCAGGCATCTGTTATGGACGAAGAACATAGGTGCATTTTATTGATGGCATTTTGAATGCACAGAGATACCGTGATGAGATCCTGAGGCCCATTGTTGTGCCATACATCCATGAACATCACCTCATGTTTCAGCAAGATAATGCACGGCCCCATGTTGCAAGGATCTGTACACAATTCTTGGAAGCTGAAAATGTCCCAGTTCTTGCATGGCCAGCATACTCACCGGACATGTCACCCATTGAACATGTTTGGGATGTGCTTGACCGGCGTATACGACAGCGTGTACCAGTTCCCACTAATATCCAACAACTTCGCACAGCCATTGAAGAGGAGTGGACCAACATTCCACAGGCCACAATTGACAATCTGATAATCTCTATGCGAAGAAGATGTGTTGCACTGCATGAGGCAAATGGTGGTCACACCAGATACTGACCGGTTCTGAGTCCCCAGACCCCCAATAAAGCAAAAAACTGCACATTCCAGGGTGGCCTTTTATTGTAGGCAGTATAAGGTACACCCATGCACTAATCATGATGTCAGATCAGCATTTTGATGTGGCACACCTGTGAGGTGGGATGGATTATCTCAGCAAAGCAGAAGTGCTCACTATCATACATTTAGACTGATTTGTGAACAATGTTTGAGAGAAATGGTAATATTGTGTATCTGGAATTAATTTTAGATCTTTAAGTCCATCTCATGAAAAATGGGAGCAGAAACAAAGGTGTTGCGTTTATATTTTTGTTGAGTGTATATATAAATGTGTGTGTGTGTAGACATCTTTGTGTAGATGTGAATGCATATATTTATAATTTCTCAAATTATTTTTCTGTTATCTCGTTTTAGTGAGGATGAAGACTAAATACCTCCAAGGCCTTCGACTTATGCGCAGCTAACCAAGAAGGCAAAAATGGGGAAAGCTAAGGCAACGGCTGTCCAAAGAGGTCTGCTGACACTCCAGTGGGTGGAGATGTGTAGTGCCACAGACATGAGGAGGACAGCACTCCTGAGTCTTTTAGGTTCATGCCCACAAGGCCACCGGGCCACATTTCACCAAACAGCAGCATGGTCTCCCCTCTCTCTCTTCCTGCTCTTTTTCAGTTCATCTGTAATTTGGACAATTATCGACAACACCAATGCTACAAAAAGGAAAGAGGCTGGTAGAAAGTTCCCTTGGACTCCCCTCACTGTTACAGACTTATATGTTTTCCTATCCATCATTATATACACCGGATTTGTAAATGTGCAGCACAGGGCTGACTGCTGGATGGGTGAGTGGCCATATAATTTTCACTTATCCCGTAACACTATGCAGAGAAACCAATTTGAGGCAATCTTGTGGTCATTGCACCTCAGCCTTGTGAACGATGACGAGGACAATGAAAATAAACAAAAACACTCCTGATTATAGTCGTCTGTGCAAAGTCAGGCCACTCTACGATCATATTGTTACTGCATACATACTGGAAAATTCGTATATTTCCAGTTTTGTTGTTCCAAACTAAAACAAATCTAATGACTAAATTCTGACTAAAACTAACATTTATTTTAGTCAAAAGACTAAGACTAAAAGTAAATTAAAGTTTCTTGTCAAAATTAACACTGGTAGAGTGCCTTGTTTAACTTTTCTTGTTTCTTTGTATTATGTTTTATTTATGTTTAATCATACTTTCTTTATGATTTTGTGTTTTTATTCTGTACAGTGACCATGAGTGATTACAAAGGCGCTTTTAAATAAAATGTATTATAAATTTTTTTTTTTCTGGATTTTCTGAGATTTACTTAGTTAATACAGATTTTTTTATTTTTTTTTCACCACCGTTTATGAAATACCAAACACTTGTATTTGCTTCCCAGCCATTTTTGGCATATAAATTTATATTAAGAAACACATTTTAACACAGAAGAAACAGATCACTGTTAACATTTCCCTAAGATTGGCTTTATGGAGTATGAGGCTTTCCGTTTTTCTTTGTTTTATACAGACAGCTGTGCAGGAAAATAGACCACAGTTCCAGGTTTGGATGCAGCTTCAAGCTCCCAGTGATCTTCTTCACCCCAGTGTCCTATTACTGTCTTCTTCACAGCTTCCTCATCTTCTATAATTAAAAAAAACAATTGTATTAACATTTGCTTGTGTCAGTTGATTTTTATCATTCTAATAAATATTTTTAACTAAAAACATTTTGTCTTTTTATGTTGTAGGTATCTGATATGAGTTTACCTGATGATGATGATGATGATAATAAAAGAAAATAATTTTAATAATCACCGTTTAGTAGTTATTGTAAATAAATCATGCAGCTGTAAAGTAACAAAGGCCCAATGCAGGTTGTTAAAATATTAAATAATACTTAAAACTTTTACTGTTTATAGATCCAGTCCAAACTTTAGGAATAATCAAAGGAATCATTTAACTGTTTACCTCTAAAGCTGGTCATCATCAATTATATCAGTTGAGAAAATAAATATCTAATATGGAAATAGTCTTATGAAGGAAGCAAAGGTTTTCATTTTTGGTGTTGGGAAAAGAGAGTCTGTTTCTTTTTGCTGAAATCTGTAATTTAAAGGTACAGTGTAAAAACCTTTACTCTTTAGCGCCACGCAGTTCAGAATAGGTATTGCAGCTATGGTAGCCCACACGCATCAAATAGGCAATATATCATCAGCGACTTCCAGCTTTCAATGCAGTGATCAGGTCCGTTCTTTTAATCTGTATTCTTTTCTATATTTTATCCAAATATGTGTTGAGCAATAAAAACAGTTTTTTCAGGCTTTTAAATCTGCCGCGGCGCGAGTAGACAATCTCCCTCTGGCACGGTGCAACTGAGTATAGCCAAAGCGCGAAAGGCGGAGCTAGAATGTGGCGAATGTATTTCAAAGCGGGAGGCTCAACATGGATTCAGCCACTAGCGTGAGTTGCGCATATGTATTCTGAATAGCAGATTCTACACTTACTAGAATACTTTCATTAGTAAGTCGACGTAATTACACATGAATGAGCACATATTTTTGAAAGAACAAAGGGGTTTTTGCTAAAAATTAACTCAACAAAATACACAATGTAGCTTTAAAGAGCAAATCACCCCCAAATCAACTTTGATTTCCTGATAAACTGTATAAACAAGTGTCTACTAGTGCTGTCTACATGTCTGGTCATTATATTTGGTATTTTAGTACATTTTAGTAAAAATGTTCTATTTCTACCAAAAACTTTCAGTGATGTGCTCTCTTCAGGTTAAAACTACACTGCACTTGAATTTGAATTGGGCATTTCTGTTTGCTCTACAGTGGTGGCTGACATCAGCCATCCTGCCGCTGTGGGGTATAAAACAAGCCAAGTCTCGGCCACGACTTTGTAGCTGGTTGGAGTTGGAATAGCAAGGAAGTGTTGACGGCGCCCAGAACTCTCCACCCTCAGTCCACCAGTCAACACCTCCTTTAGGCGCATTTTTAAAAGAGAAAATGTTGACGGATTTCGACTCTGGTAAGGGGTAAGGTGATTGAGTTGCTCTTTAAAGATTCCTTCTGCAGAGTTTTGAACAAGTAAGATTCAAGTCTTATTCCATCGGCAGGAATACAGTTACCTGATCCACGATCAGCAGACTGTACATGTATTTTGGATTTAGGGAGCTTCTACCAGAAGCTTGCTCCACCCTCGCCCACAAGGATGGAGGTTTAAAACACGCGCCCTCTTCAGTGCAGCAATCGTTGCAAAGAGGACATCATGGGGTGGAATATATGCTTAAATAGGGGTTATGATGTCACGCATTTACGCTGGGAAATCCCTCCTCTTCCTGTTAAAACTGAAAGGGGTTTAATGCAGTGCATTGTAGGATTATTAGTCCTTACAGCAGGAAGTCTGTCTATGTAGTCCAGTCCTATCATCATGGCTGATGGCAAAACACTGCCTACCATTGGGGAATCAAACGCACTTTGATTCAATAATTTGATTCAACAACTAACATGCAATCTTGGATAAAGGCTCCCGTTCTGCTTAAGGTATTAGCTTGATTATTGCCATAGCTTGATTTAGATGTGCATGTAAACAAACTGACTGAAAGGAATAACCTCAAACTAGAAGGTAGTAATCTATTTTTTACTTTAAATGTCAAATATCTATATTTAGTATTTCAAGGTTTTTGTTGTTGGGCATTCCAAGTCCAAAAACTGTAGCAAACATATATCACCACAACTGTCTTTGTGCACAGAAATAAGGAATTCATGAACAATGGAATAAGAGTTTAACCATTCTGTAAACATTTTACATGCTCAGGTTATCTTTGATTGTCTGTAACATTTGACAAAATGTAAATACATTAACATTCAGTCTTTATTCACCAAGTTTATCTTTACAAATATTTTAAGTCTTCATCAAAGTTATTAATATATCTTAAAAGTTAATTTTGTTCCATTGTAAATTACTAAAAAACTAAATTCTTCCGACATGTCAAAAACCTTGAAGATTGAAGATATACTCCACATCTTTTGGAGCCATGTTCCTTACTATGCCAACGTCATTTAGTGTACTTGAAGTTATGTTTTCTTCATGTCATTCATTCCTATAGTTGGTTCTTATTTTTTACACCATCAAAGCCACAGTTGCAACACTACCCTCATTTTCTCTTATTTTGCTTTCTACTAAAGCTAAAACACCAGAGCAACATTTGATCTTCGCTGTCATCTCTCTTTGTCTTCCCTTCTATCTATGGTACAATTCACATTGCCCTCAAACCAGAAGGCCTTTTAAGGTCTACTCAGATAACGTCACTGCAACTGAGCATCTGCTTTTGATTTTGTGCAATTAACAAGGGCAGTTCGGGAATGTTTCTGTCTTCTTAATCCTCCACCCTTTTTCTCCTTTAGAACCCCCCCTTATTATCTGCCTTTCTAATTTTTTCCCAAATTGAAAGGCAGTCCTTCTGTGTTTCTGAAATAAACTCCTAATATATTTATGTTAATATACATGAACCATCTAAAACAGGAAATTCAATTTCTGGATTAACTTCATTTTTTCAGTTCTCTTAGGTCCAGGCGGCCAGGAATATTTGCCTTCGGCTGTGCAGCCTTCTTCAAAATGGAAAAATCTTGAGAAGAGATGGAAGTTTTAGATGTACAGGATTTCTTACTAAGCCGTCGTACATCCCTCAGCAAAGCCCTTAGACCAGCTGTATGGCTTACTTAAGCTGAAAAAAAAACATGCCAATGCAATGTTCTCTGGTGACCTTGCAGAGGGCTGATCAACCTTGCAGTAACCGATCTAGCACCTAAAATTACAAGATGAAACCGTACAATGAAAATGTATTTAATGTAGTTTTAACAAGTAGTATATTTTTCTTCATTCTCATGGCTTCCTTTTGTTTGGCAGAGTTCAACAATACAGTTTCCATTGCATGTTAACAAGGTAGTGCAGATATCCAGGTCACAAGATACTTCAACTTTAAACTCAAGAATGAAGTTTACCTACATTTTTTTCTAGCTTAGCACCTATTAATGGGTTCTAAAGCTAAGTGAACCCTCAAATTAATATATATACACACAGTTTTTTTCTCTAGAATGCAGTCCTTATAAAAAAAAAAGCTGCCTTGTACTTAATTATAATTTTATGTGATTGACCAAAACAAAGTACTGCATATTTTTCGGATCACAGATGATCCATTGTTTTATTTTATATTACATTTTAAAAATACCTAATGTAAAAAGGGAATTCAGACCCCTTTTTTCTATTACCTCTATATGCCTTCCAAATGTCAACAAACTTCTAAATGGTCCATTTGTGACTAATTTAATCTCATTAAGGCTTTTCTGTAAGGCTTCAGTGGTTTCTCAGAGAACATTAGTGAACAAACCAAATCATAAAGACCACAGAACACACCGGATAAGGTCAGGAATAATGTTGGGAGGAACTAGGAGTACATATTAAAACAATATTAAATTTTTTGTACATCTCATATTTGATCCATCATCTGAAAAGAAAGAGTATGACACAATTAAAAACTTTCCAGGACGTGACTGTATACTTAAAAAAATAACAGGCCAGGAAGGAGAGTATTATCCAGCAGTATTAAGAGAAACAGACAAGAGGCCAAGGTTAGCCCTGGAGGAGCTGCAGAGATCCACAACTCAGGTAGGAGAATATATCAGCAGGACAACTATTAAATCTTGCATTCCTTAAATCTGGCCTTTTTGCAGAGTGGCATCAAGACATGTGGAAAAACGTCATGTAGTTAGAAGAGTTTTGATTGTACCAAAGTATCACTTAACAACAACAATGGATTAAATCAAATCCTGACCCTGTCAAAGTCCAGATCTACAACAGGCAAATTTTTTGCTATCTGTCCAATTTGACTGAGCTATTTTGCAAACAATACTTGGCAGAAATTGTATTTTCTTAATGTGCTAAGTTGGGGAAGACTTGCTACTGTAATTGCAGCAAATGGTGATTCTACAAAGTGTTGATTTAGGGAGGCTTAACACAAATTCATCCCTAACTTTAAGATGTTATTGGTAAAAAAAAGGGAAATCCTGTAATTTTCCTTTCACTTCACAATATACACTACTTTTTGTTTATTTAAAATCCCAATAGAATAAATTCGACTTTGTGCTTATGTAACAAATTGTAAATAACCCCCCCCCCCCCCAAAGAGGAATGAAAACCTTTGCAAATTACAAAATATCTTTGACATGTTGGTTGTTGCAGTTTTGAAACAATATGTTGGCTAACTGTGTTTTCCACAGTACAATACAATCTCTTTAAGGTCAAGGCATCAAATTAAACATATGATTAATTCAACAGAGATTGTTTATAACATCTCTATATGCTTATCTGTAATTAAAACCAGCCCACTGTAAAAACCCCAGGAACCTTTAATTAGTCTTTTCAAAATGTTTGTTTCGTTTGGAAAACAACAACCTTAGAAAAATGCAACAATATACACTCTTCTGCTCAAACCACTGGTAATTCAGTATGGAGTTTGTGTATTTGTCTAACACCAGTAGCTCTAGGCTTTGGGCATAAATTATGCATAACCAATGTATTTTATTTAAAATTAATTACCC
Source organism: Valencia hispanica (assembly GCA_963556495.2). Lineage (NCBI taxonomy): Eukaryota > Metazoa > Chordata > Actinopteri > Cyprinodontiformes > Valenciidae > Valencia > Valencia hispanica. The sequence goes on from OY747705.1 coordinate 33,808,842, forward strand.
TGCCTCATAACTGTAGATTGTTTGCCAGTAGAGAGGAAAGAAGGGAATGAGAAAAGAAAAAAACATCCAGTGTGATGGCAGCTGTGACTCCATGGTTCCCTTGCTGCACTCCAGGAGAAGATTAATAGTTAATGGAAGGCCTTTAGGCTGTGGAAATACCCCTGGTGGCCCTTATCCTGGCTGTGGGAAAAGCATGGATTATTGTCAAGGTATTGGAGTCTGTGAAATGCATGCCCTCCCCTTCCATTTCCCAACCCTCTGAATCTTGTTTTCATTAGCTAAACAAGCAAAAAATCAGCCACATTGGGCACAGGTGCACAATAAAACCTGCCCCAATTCATACTTTGTTTAGGGCAGTAATACATGTCTGTGTGACTTCACACTCCTTTCTTGCAGTTGGCTTCTATGATCTTTAAATAGAAAGAGAGAGAGGTCAATTATTCAAACGTGGCACAGCATATTATCTCTGGCAAGGCTAGTCAAATCAGCCTTGCAATTAACTTAGACTCAGTGCTGCAATGAAAATCATCAGGCGTGTTCAGGGTCATACGGATTCCTCTCTCTAAGCAGTTAGCTTCCTTCGTTAATTAAAAATTCTAATCAGGATGTTGGATCAATAGTGTAAATCACATGTGCAGCAGCTCACCAAGGGAAGCCGCATCTTACTCCCAAGGCCTGCATTGACAAAGTAATGAGCTAAAATTATGTGAAGGATTAATGGAGCAAGGGTGAGATGATTGACATTCTTAACAATATAATCTTCAGAGAAGACAGCACATAAAGCACACAATTGAAAAAAGATGCACTCCACAATCTAATAAACACAACATTTCAAAATCTTTAAATGTTATTGCTTTAAAATAATTAATCATTTATTTTCCCTGAGATCAGAGGGGTCAGGGAGGTAAAAGGTGTAGCAGGAAAACCCAAACATCTCCCTGCCCAGCAACACTCTCCAGCTTATTTCTTAGGCTCCAAAGGGCTTCCCGGGCCAGAAACATACATAGTTCCTCCAACAAGTTCAAGGTCCCTTCCCATAGGAAAGTACCTTAAAAACCTCCAAAGCAAGGGAACCAGAAGGCATCCTGATCCAACTCTTTGATTACCTCAACCAACTCCTGTTAATGCAAAGGCGCAGGAGCTCTACACCAAGCTCCGCTAATGACAGACCTTGTCACCCCATCTCTGATAATAGGGAGCCTAAGTCATGCCCATATTCTTCTGGTGCATGGGTTTCCTAGTGTCAAAACATATGAATAAGAGTCAGTGGAGCAATAAAAGTTATTTTCTGATCCCGTTTGAAATGTGCCATGGATTTAACTTGTGATGTCCGTGAATTTTAAAGACACATGTTGATGCAGAGAAAGTGCTAAATTTCGACAGGTGGCAAAAGTTACTTTAGGTTTTGTGTTAAAAAATGTCGTCGCCTACAACTGCTCATCTCACAAAAATAACATCACCAAACCACACAAGGAGAAGTAAAATGGCTGAGTTTAGCAAGCTTTTAATCCTTCTTCTAGGACAAAGGAAGGAGCATTAAACATAAAGAAAAGCACAATAAATCTGGCCATGTGGAAAGTGGCAACTATGCTGGGAGAGAAAAAGTGGGTTGAGTGAGAGCCAGCATGTGGGACAAGCTCTACGAGGTCTTGGTGAGTATTTCAAGTGCTAGCTAATGGTAGCCAACGTCATTTATACAACTTCTGATTTGTAGTCTCTTTAATTACACATTTTTACAAGCAAATAAATCACAAATCACATGACAAACAGTTGAAATGCACATCATTAGTTATCATTTAAATTGAGGTGCAGGATATCTGTGATTCAGGAAATAGGGCAAAGTAACTTTTATCGCTCCATTGATTTTTCATTCTTTTTTTTCAGTCAGGGTACCCATGGGCTGAACGGAAGGGAACGACACTTAGGCTCCAATTTTTCAATCATCTTCTACATGTTGTAAGGGTCGGAATGTAAAATAGACAAAATACATTTTGTCACAGCTCTTTCTCCACCACAAAAAACTGAAAGCATCACCCACAATACTGGAAGTGAAGCTCCAAGGCATCTACTCATTTAATGCTCCATCATACCATCACTTGTAAATAAGACGTCGAGATATGGAGACTGCCCTTAACCCACACTAAGCAATCCACCTTTCAGAAGCATGGCCTCTGGCTTAGTGGAGTTGACACTCACTCTCTGTTGTGAATCATACCAGTACACACTTATGGTTATGGAATAGAGAGGCCACTTAACACCTAATCTGCAAAAAAAACCAAAACAAATATAAGACTTTTTGGTTCCCTAAGAAGACACCTTCCTCGTCATGTACAATGAGAGCCTTTCCACAAACACCATAACAAGGTTGCACCCAGGCAAAGTCAAACCCACATGAAAACAAGCTGGGGAAACAGACACAACTCTCATTGTAACTATACAAGGACAAGATAGCCCCCTAAATGCAAACCAGGTAGACAATATCCCATAGTAGCCTACCCCCAACAAAATGCCTAAAGCAACATGTTTGTTAACCTTTTCCAAATCTACAAAACAGATGGACCAGACAACCAAACTCCCATGACATCCTCAGAAGCTGCATAAGAGTCAACATCTGGTCCACTGTTATACAGCCACACTGCTTCTCCCAAATCCAGGGTTTAACATTCGACAATCCTGTAGTAAATGCATGCACATAAGTTTAGAGTGGCAATGGAAAAAAGATGAAAACCTATACTCGAGAAAAGTACTTGAGTAAGAACTGTATCAATTAAAATGGAGGGGTTTGCCATAGCTGAGAAAAATGCAACAAATGTTATCTAACTTCTATCTTCAAGTGCTGGTCAGCCCTGACTCTTCGCTCACATGGCTGACCCACTCGTAATGGCTCTGGGGGCCAATTATTTTGTGGCAGAGCGAAAGTTTTTTTTCCTTTTTTTTTCTAATGGTGTAGAGAAAGACATACACATTCTTTAAGCTGACACACTCCAACGTTAAAATACACAAACAGTCAATTGCACAACACAAACTCAATGTACATACACAAGGCATGTATGTATGTGTGTGTTTGAGTGTTGAGACACAAGAAACTCAAAATAAAGTTTGTCTGGAGTAGTTTTTCCAAGAAAACTCTGATATTTTAGTGGTCTTGCAGTTGTGGTTTCACTGAGAAAGTATCCCTAGTAAATATTACTGTTCTTCTAAGGTCAATACTGGAAGAAAATTAAGCAATTTTGGGTGACTTACATTTATGGTTATAGTCCTTCCACAGATATTATCGGTATATATCAATATCAAGTTACTAATTCTGGGCTTATGCTGAACTCTGAGGTCATGTGACTAGCAGAAACGATGTCACTGTGTACAAGTATGACCATAGTGAATGATCCGAGCCATATTGCAGGTGTCACTTCCACTTAACATGAAACTCCATTAGGAAGCATGTAACAACACATTACCAAATCTTGAAAAAATACAACTTTCTCCCAAAAGTGCATTCATAAGCACTTTCCAGCAAGAATTCTGGGAACTTTCTCTAGGAGAAGGAGTTTACTCTCTCTGATTTGATTGTGACCTCTCTGTGGTCACAGTCAAATCCTCAGTAGGGAATTACAATGTAGCTTCGTAGCTAGTTAGTGGCCAATTAACAAGTTTAAATTTCTATTGCATTATATTTCTCATCAAAAATTGACTCAAAAAATCCTGGGCCACAGAAAAGCCATAATATAAGACCTTTAAAAAAATCAGGACAAATGTTTAAATGGGGTGTCATACTCTACGGTGCAATATGGCGTCCAAAAAATCTAACACAATTTACTGTCCCTAGTTTACACAATATTCCTGTTTGCACTCCAGTCCAATAGGTGGTGGTATAGAACCTTTCCATTTTGTTGTCAACTGCTTCCATTAATATTTGAAAGAACAATGATAAGAAATGAAAAATCTTCAACTCAATTTTGGACATTTTAATTGAAAATCGTTACAAAATCAGTCCAAGTCTCCGCTCCTCTACCAAGACCGGGCCAAACTTGAGGCAGGTAAATGTAACATGCAGGCATCCACATATATGAAGTGTGAATAAAGGTAGATTGTGCTAATTAATAGTTAGCTGGAGTGCTTTTTTACTGCTTCTGCCATCTTTACCTTGTTTTTGTTTATAACACTGTCATAGTTGTTAGGTTTTTCTTTTTGAAGTTATTTTTTTCCCCTATTCGGTTTAATTATCATTTAATGTATTCTTTGGTATTTATTTTATGGCACTTCCTTGTTTTCGTATTCCTTTCTTTCTCTTAGATGTTTTCACCTTTTGTTTGTCTCCACTTTCTCATTTGTGTTTCCTTAGTTTATTTCTCTTTAGATAGTTTCCTAATTTATTTCTTCCTTCTGTTCTCCAGTGTTTCCTTAAGTTCCCCTTAGATTCCTCCTTAGACATATTACCTTTAGTTTCTAGTTTCTTATTTAAGATAGTTTTCTGTTTCCCTTGTCATTCTTCCCTTTCCTGTTGTCTCCTTGCCACTCTGCTCCTGACCCAGTTTCACTAATTGCCCTCACCTGCAACTGCTTTCCACTAATTGCTCCTCAGGTTTCTCTGTCATTTCCTCACTCCCTCCTTAGTATTTAAACAGCTCTCTTTCAGTCACTACTCACTGGTCCGTCGTCATTCTTCCCTGTCTGGTTCCTGTTTTCCCCATCGCTGCATTTTTTGATCCTCCTGAGTTTTTGTAAGTTCATGTTCCTTATTTTTTTGTAATTAAATCACTCATATTATTTGCTGCATTTGGGTCTTTTAATTCTGCAACATGAAAGAACGGACCCCCCAAGTAGACCCAGCAGCTCTCTGTCTGCCCACTGTGTTTAAAAATATTAGACAGAATCTAGACATTGTGGCCAGCCTCAGCCCCCCTTGGGCTCAAGTCAGTGCGGCAGGAGAATTAATGGACTTGCTAAAGCCTTGGTCACCGCTCTTTCGTGAGCTGGGGTTGGCTGCATTCTGGGAGGAGGCTAAGTGGAATCAGCAGGCAGCGTTTGTGACCTGTTGGGGAGGCCTCCTCCGCCTCGACCCCAGTTGCAGCCTTGTGGGACTGGCCTTGGCGGGCCTCCAGCTGGCCGCTTCTGCCTCCCCTGGCTCGAGCCGCAGAGGGCAACGGAAGCCGGTCTTGCCGGCCTCCCAGCCCGCAGGGGGAGTCCGGGAGGACACCCCCCTGACTCTTGTCTCTGCGGTGGCTGTCTGGGAGGATGCACCTCTGACTCCCGTCTCCGCAGAGGGTGTCCAGACGGACACACCTCGGGCTCCTGTCCAGACACACCTGTCTAGATGGACATGTCTTGAATTCCAGTCTCCACCGAGAAGGTCCTGGTGGACACGTGGTGGTCCTCTATGCCACCCTACAATGGGTTGTCTACGCCACCCTACAATGGTTGCCAACCATCGGGAGTTGTCAGCCTGCAACCCAGAAATTGTGGGTTCGATTCCAGCTTCCATCTGCTACATGTCGTTGTGTCCTTGGGCAAGACACTTCACCTACCTTGCCTACTGGTGTTGGCCAGAGGGGCCGATGGCGCGATATGACAGCCTCACTTCTGTCAGTCTGCCCCAGGGCAGCTGTGGCTATAATCATAGCTTGCTTCCACCAGTGTGTGAATGTGAGAGTGAATGAATAATGGAGTTGTAAAGCGCTTTGAGAGTCTTGAAAAGCACTATATAAATGCAAGCCATTATTATTATTATTATCATGCACACACACACACTTCAGACCAGCAATAAAAGAACATTGGGCTGAGTACAGATGAGCCAGGTTAGGAAGCGCCATCAAAGGAGCCATCTGCACCGGCAGCATCACATCAACTGCAGCAGCCGAGGCACACAGGGCACCCAGAGGAGGCAAGGCCAAGACCCCCACCTCCACCCAAGCACTACATGGAGAGCACCCAGGCAGCCACAGCCGACCACCGCTCCCGAGGCAGAGGGCTCCCATAGAGGAAACACTGGAAGGAAGATTAAAATCTGAAAATAAACAGTTGATGAATACAATAAGACTAAGTAGTAAAACATTGATAAAATGTATCAAGTTAAATATGGAGGGCAATTAAACAGACTATAATAAATAATAATCAATCTTAGTTCTTTTGGAAGCAAGTATGAAAAGTTTTTAATAAGGTAATTTCCATTGAAATTTTAGAGATCTTTTGTAATTTCACCGGGGGGGTTGAATAATTATGGCCTTAACTTAACTTTAGCACTTTTTTGGTGTGGTTATGGTAGAGTTTGTCTTTATTTTTTGATTTTTACAGTTAAAAGTAATGTGTTAAAAAAAATTCTAGAATGTTCTTCTAAAAAAACAAGCTCGGGTCTTAATTGGTTTAAGATGAGGAAAATAAATTACTGAAATATTTTCCTAAGCTGATGAAAATAGCGACAGAAAAGCCGTGGGTATTCCCTATTTGTTTTTTCCAGTCAGTGCAATGAGAACAGATTGTCTGAATTTGTGTGGCATGCTCCCTTATTTCTTCCAGAGAGATCTTGACACAGTTATTCAATTTTGCATATGGAGATTAATTACACTTTCCCATAGCTTTGGCAAATCCTTTTTTCCCAAACATCTTCCCTTTAGCCTAAAGAGGGGAAATCTGGGAGTTATTTTTTTGTAATATATTATTTTTTCACTTCTACTTTTCACTTCATTCAGCCCCATTGGAGTGGTGTTTTCCAGCATATTTTTGGGATACTTATCTGTAGTATTTTTCTGCTTGACTAATGCAATGTGGCCTTGTATGGAAGCCAAGCATATGCTTATTCTTATTCTCTCTTAAAACTTGGCACTATTGGTTTTTTTCCTCACAATGAAATAAATGCCACACAAGCAGCCATTAATAAATCTGTCCCTTTCAGCATCATCAGCAGCAGGGAGGTTCACAGGAATCAAACCAATGTACAGCTGGTTGAGTTTCTTGTAAATTAATGACATCACTGATCGTATATGAGCTTTTGCTGAGGTGCTGTATAATGTAATATTATACGATGAATGCAGCAGCAAAGCAGGGCGGCAGCAGTTGAAATAGGGTTAGTGAAGTCCGGATTATACATTGAGTTTTCTTTGATTTTATTCTTGTACTGTATTGTGCCTTAAAACCCATATAAAATCTGCTTAGGATGCTTTAGATTGTGCTCTCATTTTTATCCTTGCCGTATTTGAAGTTGCATCTCAGAAATCAACTGGTTTTTATGTAGTTTTAATCCCGAATGTCTGTCTTTGGGTTCTATTGGAATTTAAATAACTGTTTTGAAAGAACATTGACAAATCACTCCTTTTTATTACTGAAAGCTAATTTGTGATAAAAGTCAAATGAAAATCAAATCAAAAAGAAAAGAAAAGATTAAAAAGAAAGAGGAAAATGTTTTATGGACATATCTTGAGTCAAAACATTGTTTCTTTCTAAAGAACACAGGAACCTGCGCTGAAATGTGGCCTCCCATTTTGTTGAGGGGGGTGGGGAGACTGGTACTTTATTTTGACCTGTCTTTCTTTTAATTGCTCACAATTTGGGTGATGTGATCGTGACAGAGTACAGACTGCTACCACACCTCTACAGGTTTTTGAGGCTGACTTTACAAATTTAACAAAGGTGAAAAGGAACACTCAGTTTCCCTGCCTTATTGACAGAAACTGCAGCTGTTTCTAATTCTCCTGTGGAATCTGTTGTGAGTGATATTTACAGATCCAGCAGTACACATCAGTAACACAAGGAAGATTTGTTCAATAAGAAAAAACAGAAATATCCAGAGGAAAGAGAAAGACTGAAAAAAAAATGTTTTACTCTGTCATCTCTCTAAAGAGGTTTGAGACATTGCCAGCAAAATTCCCTCAGACATAACAAGGTTTTATGACAGGGAACTGCCCTGTGAAACTGTCCACGCCTGATGTTCTCCAGAATAGGCTTTGCTGTGGAGCTGCAGTTTTGTTCATATTTGTGTCATATCGAAGTTCACAGACACACTGATTGTTATCTATGAGGGAAGGGCCATTCCAGTCCTGCATCTAACAAGGTTACCATACTGTGGTTGTCAGCTAAATGGTGACAGGTGAGGTCACATGCAGCACTGTAACCCCCAGTCATGAGCAAAATGGAGTGATGACTTCTAATGGGGCAGCCTTCCTTTGAGGACAGAGGCCAGTTCTTCTGCTAAGCTTTGTGTCAGATTTTTGCCTGACTTGCACAAATTTCCATCACTGAGTAATGTGAGACAAACACATGCTATGATTACAGGATAACCTTTGTCACATGTGAATTCAACCACAATTCCCGCTGGAATGGAATCAGATGTATTCTTTTTGGTATTAGTGATGTGGTTCACTTCCCAGGGTGCCCTTGTGTCAAGCACAGGGTAAAAAAAAGGATAATGCCACTTGCACTATAAAAAGTTTTCTGTAGCTTTCTTTTTCTAGCCAATCAGGAGTAAGTACAACCTGGTGCTATGCATATATTAGTATAAGAACTGTAAAGAAATATGGCTGGACACCACTGCTGGCTATAGAAGTTGGTGTCTGAACTGAGATTTCTTTTCAACACCAAATTTAACATAACTATCTCACAGCCAAGGTGGTACATGTATAACACACCATTGAACATTTGTATATGAAAATATGGTTGGTCTAAATCTAGACAAAATACAGTATGTACAGTGTGGCAAAAAGTTGTCCCACTTAAAAAGATTAGAGAGGTCTTTCATTTTTATCAAATGTACACTTTAACTGTGAGAGACAGAATATAAAAGAAACTTCTAGGATATCACATTGTATGATTTTTAAATAATTTATTTGTATAATGGTGCAGAAAATAAGTATTTCGCACCCACGGACAAGCAAGAATTCTCACACTCACAGACCTGTTACTCCTTTAAAGGGATAGTTCGCACTTTTAGACATGAAGTTGTATCCCATCCTCACCATCAGCATAGTGCATACACACTGACCCACATCTGTGGTCACCTCCTGGTCGGAGCTCTGGCCATTAGAAGTCTTTCAAGAAAGTAGTCCCGGCAAGATTTGGGGGCCAACAAACTGTGCCGTTTTGCTTCAGAAAACTATGTGCGTTTGAAAACATGATTCATTTGCATCTAAAAAAAAACGCCGGCCAAAATTCGCAACTCACTATTACTCTGCACTATTTTCTTTCCATTCCAATCAGTCTGAGCTGCATAACTGTTGTGGTCCTCCCGTCAGCTGTTCCACTGTTAAATGGTGACAACATGTCTGATTACGAAACATCTGATGATGAAACTCATTTTAGCACAATGCCAGATGGATCGGATGAAGAAGAAGCTTTTTTTAGCCCAACGCCAAAGGGATACCTTTATGAACCGAAGTATACGGATGCGAAACTTCCAGAGGAGGATTGGAAGAATGTAATGTGGTCAGATGAGACCAAAATAGAAATCTTTGGTATAAACGCTACTCGCCATGTTTGGAAATTTGCATCCAAAGTACACCATACCCACTGTGAAGCATGGGGGTGGAAACATTATGCTTTGGGGATGCTTTTCTGCACAGGGGACAAGACGACTGATCTGTATTACGGAAGGGATGAATGGGGCCATGTATCGTGAGATCTTGTGCTAAAACCTCCTATCAGTGAGAGCATTGAAGATGAAACATGGCTGGATTCCAGCATGACAATGATCCCAAACACACCGCCTTGTCAGAGAAGGAGTGGCTACATAAAAAGCATGTCAAGGTTCTGGAGTGGAGACCAGATCCAATAGAGAATCTGTGGAGGTAGTTGAAAGTCCGTGTTGCCCAGCGACAGCCCCAACACATTACAGCTCTAGAGAAGTTTTCTATGTGTCAGGGTGCGCGGTAGTGTGGTGCATGGACTCAAACGCAGACGCCGTGGAAAGGTGCAAAGATGTTTATTACAGTGCTGCTGGCGGAGGAGGAGATGATGAGGATGATGACGGCAGGAACAGAGAGACAGGACATCGGACGATCAGGAAGGAGGACAACAAGGTAGGCACACGAGACATCAATAATGATCCGGCGCTGAGTGAAGCGAAGTGACGGGTTATAAACACATGAGGAAAGGAGGATCAGATGTGGATGATTGACGAGACAGGTGAGGACAATGATGATAGGGAGCAAAAAGGGAAGCATGACAGGATCCCCCCCTTTAAAGGCGGATTCCAGATGCCGTAGAAAGAGGGAGATAAGAAAAAAAGGGAAGCACCCTTGCCAGGGTGGGTGGAGGGGTCCCATGGAAGGAGAGCCCGAGTCTTCGTGGGTACGCTCCTGGAAGTCTAGCGGACCTGGAGGTCCAGTGGACGGCCCGGATGGCGTCTACTGACAGGACGGCGGTCGGCCCGGGTGGCTTCCTCTGACAGGACGGCTGTCGAGCGGGCGCCCTGGGTAGTGTGTTCCCTTACAGGACAGCTGTCGGGCGGGTGGCGTTCCCTGACAGGACGGCGGTTGGGTGGCCTGGGTGGTGTACCCTGGCTGGACGGCAGTCGGGCGGACAGCCTAGTGATCCTCGCTTGAGGACCTGGAGATCCAGCGGACAGCCAAATGGACCTCCCGTTGCTGGGCTGAGTTCTGGCGGACGGCCCGGTGGTCCTCTCCCGGTGGTCCTCTCCTGGTGGTCCTCTTCCGGTGGTCCTCTCCCGGTGGTCCTCGTTCGAGCCTCCAGACTCTTCGCAGCCAGCGTCAGCGCGGAGGCTGGCTGAGAACAGTCTGGGGGCGCAAACGCTCACTGAGAAGAGTCTGGAGGCCCGAACGACAGCGGTAGGCGGCGAAGAGGCTCCAGCGACGGGAACGGGTTCTCCTTGACCCTCCCTCGGAGCTCTAGTGACGGGTCTTCCTTGACCCTCCCTGGGAGCTCTACCGACGTGGACGGGTCCTCCATTACACTCTATGGGAGCTCTAGCGACGGGGATGGGCCAAAGAATGGGCAAAAATACCAGCTACAGTGTGTGCAAACCTGGTGAAGACCTACAGGAAACGTTTAACCTCTGTCATTGCCAACCAAGGTTACATTACACAGTATTGAGGTGAATTTTTGTTATTGACCAAATACTTATTTTCGGGACCATTATACCAATAAATTCTCTAAAAAAATCATACAATGTGATTTCCTGGATTTTTTTTTGCATTTTGTCTCATCCTGTCTTACAGTTGAAGAGCAGCTATGATGAAACTTACATTTATCTCTCATCTTTTTAAATGGGACAACTTGCACAATCGGTGGCTCCTAAATACGTGTTTGCTCCACTATATATCTAAACCACGGCTATGCATCAACGTGTCATCAATTGATGTCTAAAGGGGGTACGTGTCAAAGTAAGATTTATTTCTCACTGGGACTCATGCCTGTTGATGCATATTTACAGATACCAATGATCAAACTTTGCTGCCATCTAGTAATTAGACTTGTGTCAAATAATGGGTAATTTTGCTAACTGCATACTTAATATCTAAATGAATTTGATTTGCAAGATCCAAATTCAAATCAACAGACTGTACATAATTTAGGATGTACTTGAATGAAAAAAAAGTGGAAATAATTTTTGACGGTACAATATAATCTAAAATATGGTGCAGAGTTGTTGAAACATATTTATTATTAAACATATTTAACATTTTCTTAGACAGTTTAGTCACTTAATCATGAAGTTCATTAAGCTGAAGTTATTCCATTACTTTTTCTTTATATCAAACTTCAAGTGGATTCTGATCACTCAGCTTTTATGCCTCATAAAATGTACAATCCGTGGAGCTTGCAAATCAAAACATTTTTCATTACCTTTTTGGCCGGGGCGCTACTAGCTTTCAACACCTCTTGCTTCATATACAGTAAGATATGCTAAGTGAACGCTCTCAAAGGTGACAACTTAGCAGTTGCAAATAGCAACCTCCAACACCAAATTTGCTCTGATAAATCAAAGCAAACAAAAAGAGCAGAGAAGGAGGTAATGTAGAACGGAAGGCAATATTGTAATGAGCCACATTTAATATAACTGGAGAGTTAATTGGTTTTGATATAGTGGCTATAAATTACAGTGCATTTGGGGAGACTGAGAGTTAGGATTGGAATCATTTCCCTTTCCAGATACTCCTTTTACTTTACGAAACTGAATATTGCTTTTGCCAAAAAAGGTTTTACCTTTTACTCTGTTCCGTTTCATCACAGATTAATCCAAAACAGAGGCATTTGGACATCTGAACAATTAACTGTTGCCTTCCTAATGTGACTCACTCTTTGTCCCAGCTTCCTGTCTCCTGGCTACCAAAAATTTATTAAATTGTGGCTGGAAAAATGTGCTCATTTTATGTCTCTGTCAGTGTCTATTTTAAATCACCACAGATTAAATCAGTTTCCTGTAGACAACATTAATGCTATCTTCACTTGTCATAAATCTCCCAGTGTGGTTTACCGCCAGGGAAGCTCCTTGTCTACAACTAGGAGTGGGTCCACAGTAACCTCTATAAACACTCACCTGCTGTGTGAACTCAAAATTGCTCAGGATGTTTAAGAATTTAACTTATTTACTTCAAATTCTATGGTTTACTTTCATTGTTTCAATATTTTCTCACGTCAGCCTATTGTCAATAATGTATGTGTTTTTAAGAATGTCATGGGTCAAGCTTACATGTGAAACATGAACAGATTTTCCTTTAATAGTCAGTTTTTATCTTGTTGGTTCTTTTTTAAAGCAAACACATGACAGCAGAGTTTATAAAACACAGAGAGATCTTTCTCTAAATCCTGACAATATTTCTGGGCAGGCGTGCTAAACCCACTTGCTGCAAGCTCAGCTGATGATGCTTGTCGTTGACTACTGACTCTGCACACTCTGACAGGACAAAATGAACTCTGTACTGCAAAGGAAAGCTGTGGACAGAGCAATCACTGTAATTAACTGTAGCAATTGGGAGTGGAAATGGGTGTTTAGAGAGTTGTGGCGAGGATAGGGATCACAGCGTGCCCCATGCTGGCCTCGGCAGGCCTTGGTAATAGTCCCCATGTGTAGTGCAGTGGGCCCTAACCCATAGGGGTGCTGCGAACACAGGAGGCCACTTGAAAGCCTAGTTGGATGTAGCAGCAATCAGAGCTTGAACAAGCCCACAGGGGAGTAATCTGTTCCAGTTTTTGGAGCGTGCCAGGGTTGGGGCAAAGAGATGAAACTGTGTCTGTGTGTGAGAGTGTGTGATTGGGGTGGATGTGTGGCTCATGGTCTTCATTTAGACAAGGTCATGGTTAGTCACATGGCAAAAACATCTTCCTCCCTTCATAATGAACATTACTAGAAAAACAGGACAACTTTAAAACAAGGACTCAGACATATAAGCTCAGTTGACAGCCTGTTGCATAGCTGCATCAATAAAATGCCTTCACTAGCTGACTTATAGGTGGTTTGTTGACTTCCAAGGACATGTCATGGGCAGTAGGTAAGGCTTAAGATCCAATAAGGGTTTTGCGTCAAGCAGCAAATATGCAGAGACAGCTTAAACCATTCCAAGAAGTAGCAGACAAGGTAGAAACCAATCTTTAATCTTCTACTTGGCAGGCTATAGTTTCACCGCTGCATCTAAACATTTTTCAGACTAAACCATAACCTTTCATCCAAATCTCCCAAAAAAGCATTTAAAATACTATCCAAGTGTATTTATCTTGTCCTAAAAGTTTATTAAACATGTACATCTGGCATTTTTAAAACAAATTCAGATTTCAGATGTAACCATGCAGATAAAGTAGGTGCCATCCTGACTTCTTCAAGAAGTTGATAAAGACAACACTGAAAAGAATAGAAAAGGTAAAATCAGTAGGCTGTGACCCAGAGGAGGTCATGCAGAGCCTTGGGGAGAAGACTAATGAAAAGTCCAATCAGCACAGCAGAGGACGATTAGAAGGAGCCTCAGGCTGTGATGGAGAGATGGAAGAAAACGGAAAAAATTGGGAGCAAAAAGAGCTAAGAGTAAAATGAATGAGTAGGGGATGAGCACCTAGGAATGCATCCCACAAATGCATAAATACTCCACTTTTCCCCCATAATTCTCCTGAAACATAGTTAATTGTGGTCAAACTAAAGTAGCAAAACAGGAAAGCCAAGAGGAGCAACATGTGTTAGTACTTTGTTTTAGCATCGGTTAATGACCATGAGACAGGGCAGTAATTGGTATTTATTTGTAATTCTGAATTTATTGCACTTCAGCTGCTGATCTTTTAATAAAAAGCTGCAACATTTTGGCATCATCTTACTGCGGGTCAGCATTTCAAATTAGTTTTGTGACGTGCAAAATAATAAAAGAAGATATAAGCGATAGAGTTAGAGCTTAAGATATTATTTATTTTCATAGACATCTCCTCCCAAAACATTTGCTCTTTTTTATAGCGACTGAAAAAAAAATCCCTCATCATGGCTCATGATAGGAACAACATTCATGGCTGCAGTCAAATTTGTAATTTTCTTCTCACAGTTATTAGCTCAGAGAAAGTCAACATGGTGATTCTTGTTTTTATATTTTCTTGATTTTCAGAAAGGACAATTTTGTTACATTTTAGACCAACTTAGTATAAGATCAACTTAATATTGGCCAGTCTTTTCTTACATTTTGTCAAATTACCATGGGCATCAATACATTTTATTGAGATCTTATACAACTAAAACTCTGAAAAGTGCGGTATGCATTTATATTTAGCCCCTTTGCTAAAACCCCTAAATACAATTTTGTGCCATCTATACCTTTTGAAGTCAACTTCAGAAATGCCATGCAATAGTTAATAAAAAGTTTTCATGTATCTAATTTAATTTCAGTATATAACTAGAGCGGTTCTGTGAGGACCTCAAAGTTCATTTGTGAACAAACATGAAGATTAAGGAATATGCAAAACAGGTCTGGGAAAAAATTAAAGAGAAGTTTAAAGAAGGCTTATGTTTTAAAAACAATTTCCTAAGAACGCAACATATCACACAGCAATGTTTAATCCAGCATCGGAAAATGGAAAGCTTATGGCACAACCACAGACCTACCAAGACAAGACTGCTCACCTAAACTTAGTAACAGAGAACCCCGCCTCAGGTTCGAGTTTCCAGGAGAACTATTAGTTGTGCACTCCCCAAAAAAAAGA
Organism: Valencia hispanica; assembly: GCA_963556495.2. Classification (NCBI taxonomy): domain Eukaryota; kingdom Metazoa; phylum Chordata; class Actinopteri; order Cyprinodontiformes; family Valenciidae; genus Valencia; species Valencia hispanica. The sequence goes on from OY747705.1 coordinate 33,823,956, forward strand.
TCTCTATGGAGAGTGAAAGAAAGTTAAAAGAACCCCTATTTGTAATTTTCCACAAGTCATGTAGGGGAAACAGCAGAGTGGAGGAAGATGCCTGGGGCCATTGAGTCCAAAAACTTTATCCGACATGCAAAACAGTGTGTGGTTGAAAACAAACACAGCACATCACCTTGAACATACTGTACGCACTTTAAAACCAGGTGATGGTAGCAAATTTGTGACATGGTGTGGAAACAATCGTCTCACCTTGAATGTGAACAAAACAAAGGAGATGATTGTAGATTTCAGAAGAAACAGGAATAAGTCAAACACTGTTTCCATCATGGGAGAAGAAGTGGAGGTGGTTGAGGAATACAAATACCTCGGAGTTCACCTTGACAACAGACTGGACTGGAGGTGCAACAGTGAAGCCGTCTACAAGAAGGGACAGAGCAGACTGTACTTCTTGAGGAAGCTTAGGTCCTTCAAGGTTTGCAGCAAGATGCTGCAGATCTTCTACAAGTCTGTTGTGGAGAGTGTAATCTCGTCAGCCGTCATCTGTTGGGGTAGCAGCATCAGAGCCAGGGATTTAAAAAGACTAAACAACCTGATAAAGAAGGCTGGTTCTGTTCTTGGGACAACTGTGGAAAATCTGGAGATGATAATGCAAAGAAGGATTCTTCATAAGATCCAAAAAATTATGGACAACCCTGAGCATCCTCTTCATGAGACAGTCATACAACAACAGAGGGTCTTCAGTCGGAGGCTTCTTCAGTTTCGCTGCAATACAGACCGGTACAGGAAATCCTTCCTCCCCACAGCCATCATCATCTACAACAACTCCTTAAAGAATTAATTATATGAGCTATACCAACACTTAATTTCCCTCTGGGATCAATAAAGTATTTTTGAATTGAATTGAATTTGAATCATGGTGTGTGAGTGTATTTAGAGACAGGCAAAGTGTTAAGAGTTCATGGTAAGATGAAAGAAGCCAATTACCTGGCAATCCTGGAAGAAAACCTAGAGGCTGAAGAATTGAGACTGGAGTGGAAGTTCACCAGTCAGCAGGGTAGCAACCCTAAACAACCTGCCAAACTTACAAATGAACTGTTTAGATCAAAGCATATGCATCTGTTTAAATGTCAGTCAAGATCTAATTTAATTCGGAATATGTGGCAAAAAATTGGTGTTCATGGACACTCGTTATCCAACCTGATTGTGCTTCACCTGTCTTGCAAACAATTGTATTCTTTAAATGTACAATGTTGGTGGCGACATGAAATAAAAATTGCAGCTGTGATTACAGTAAAAAGGAATTCTTCAAATTATTGATTCAGAGGGGCTAAACATGCATGTCACACATGTCAGATTTGTGTCCATAAAACATTTCAAAAATCCTTTTTCTTACAGTTTACAATTATGGACTTGGCATTATTTGGTCAAACATTTATTCGACATATTCCTTATATCCCGAATTGTACATAATCAGAAGATTGAACTGTCAAATTTAAACCTTAATTAATTTCAGGCAACAAATCAAAATGTATTTAGTAACTGCTAATAGAAAATAAATACAAACACTGTACAGCTTTCCAGTTAAAAATCTCCATGATTTTTCCATAACCTTTAACCAATTTTCCATGACAAAAAATAACACATTCATGCCTCAGGTGTCATCCGCATTTATTGGTTGATTTTGAGTCTGTTTACAAGAATTTCGCTACAGAAGCTTATTGCATTCAGTCGAAAAAAATAAAAACCTCTGTTTATCTGAATTAATGAGATAAGTTTTATAGAAAAAAATAAAAATAAAAATACTACTCTGTTTTTCTGAAATAAAGAGATAAACTGTGAGTGGGCATTCCATGGCATTGCCCTGCAATAGACTGACGACATATACATGGATGGAAGGAAGTTCTATGCCTGTAGGCATTATTAACTGGCTAAGTAACCCCTCCTTTCCACCGGACGCGTAAGCAGCACGTTACAGGAGCAGCACGTCATACGCAGCTGATAGCCACCACTGTGGTCAATAGAACTCTTTCCACCGGAGGCGAAAGCAGCGCGAGTCTGCCGCGTCTCAGGAGATTCATGTCACAGCACTTTTCTAAATATACGCGGCAGTCCTATTTTCTACGCGGTACGCCTCTGAAACACGTACATTTCTACATTTTGAATAGGGAAGACAGGAAATATACGGCTCGGCATCCGGACATTTTCAAAATAAAAGAAACGTGTTGCTTTGCGGTTGCTTTACTTAACAAAAACTCACTACCTGGGCGGCCCGGTGAGAAGTCAGTACCTCGCGGGAGGGTCTCATCTGTGTGTCATCACACAAATGAGCGATTTTGGATATTCCCTGACATAAGATAAACTTATTGGCGAATATAAAACGGACATAACATAAAACACAAACCTTTTGGAGCTATGTTGTTGTCTTTTCATGGTTATTGTTGTCATAGACGTTTATGTCTATGGTTGTTGTGTTTACTGACGAAACCACATGTGATTTTGCTAATCTCGCGTGATTTCGTTCTCTCTCGGTGACAGCTGCTTCCCTGCGGCTATGCGCCTCATACGCACCCGGTGGAAAGGGCCAAGCAGCAGAATACGCAAGTGAAACGTGCTGCTCCTGTAACGTGCTGCTTACGCATCTGGTGGAAAGGAGGGGTAAGAGGAACTCTGACATTTCCCATTAGCATCCATCCATTTCCTATAGTCTATACAGCTTATCCTTTGCAGGATCTTTTGCCAGCAGAGGAACTGCATGTAAAGTGACCAGCCCTAGCCCCTGTGTATCAGAACAGACTTCTCCTCACCCACATTTGAAACATTGCGTTTTGCTGTTTTACTGCATAGCTTACAATTAGCACGTCTTGAGTTTCCATTTTTTAGCAGCCAGCTCCGATATTGTCCATAAAAAGTCACGCATTGTTGAAATTACAGTTCCCTGACATTTTGAACTCTTCATTCTACCTTGCATGCGCCAAACTGCTTTAGCATTAGCTCCGTGAGCTACATTTAAGGACCTCTGATGGAAGTATGTCCCCTGCCTGGCTAAAAATGTACGAGTCCCCGATTTTTTATTTATTTACCAGTTTCATATTTATTTTGCATTATTTTAAAAAGCTTCAACATAGATTTTGCAAAATTCCAAAACTTTTTCAGGACGTACAAAACTATAAATAAATTTATTGGAATACTTAAAGAAAAAGTTACTATCTCCTACATAGGAAATAGTTATTTATAGTTAGTTATTCTTCAAATAAAGTGACCAAGAGGCACAACATACTAAATACTGCTTTGGTTACAAGCACATTTATTTGCTTGAACCATGCCCATTTTTGTTTTTCAAAACATAAAATACATGCACACACATTTTTTCATAATTTCCACTCATGATTTCTTTTCTTTCAAGTTGTTGAGTCAGCGTCTTCCTGTTCATCCCATGCTTCTAAAACCAAGAAACGGTACTTCTGCCCCATAAATCTGTCACGGCTCTCCAGACGACCTTGGAAAATTTTATTTGGTAATGAACATTCCTCCCTATTTCAGCAAAGTGTGGTTGACATGTCCTCAAGTAAGATACTTACTCTGTTTTTTTTTCTGTGCAGCTACTCAGTGGTTAACTGAGGCCAGAAATTTCAGTCCCATCCATAAATTCTCTCCAACTCCACCAAAAGCAATATGCCCAAGCAGACAAATGTCTTAAAGCGCAATATCTGACCTTGCGACTTAGTTCATAGAAGCACAGGTAATGGCTATGTGAACCTTCATATAATGAGTGCAGATCATTTGAAATGGAAGACCTCCTGTGATTGCAGCGATTGTTTTATTGTTCTATTCCTTTGAAAACTGTTTTAAACACGGTTACCGGTAGTTTTAATTTAGCTTGATATCACTTCCAGCTTCTCAGTTTCTTTACAAAGGTTTTCACCTTTAGACAGAAACATTGAAAACCATGTACACATTTTTGTTTTTTTCTTGCCAGCTTTCCCAATACAGCCGGTGTAAATTTGTTCCAAAGGGTATCTGCCTGGAATAGAATCATTATGTGACACAATATGATGCCCACTTCCCTGTCCAATCTTTTCCCACTACTCAGCTTGCCACTTCTTCTACAGCTCCCTCCTCCCTCTTGTGACATTTAAATTGAAAGGGGTCCAGGGAGGCTAGTCCAACCTGCTTGGTGCCTGCATTTAAGTCAGGCCAGTAGAGACACATCTGTAACAATACAGCTAGGTTAATATAGAGAAAAATTCCTATGCATCAGTGAACATCTGGTGGGACATTTGGAACGCCAGCCCTCAGTCCCACCATCGTTTTTCTCTGTTATCGTTTCATTTTCCAACTGTCAACAGTTGTGCTTTTTTTTGTACCTTTCACCTAATTCCTCCTGCATTTCTAATAGTACTCCCTTACCCCTTCTCTTTGGATTTCTTTTTTTTTGCCTCTCTTTTTTTCCTGTGTAACATGTTTTCTTCTGATGTCGGTTTTTCCATCTCTTTCTTTCCTCTGCTTATCACATTTTTTTGGGTGGAGGTGGGGTGAGGCGCAATTGTGAACGAACAAAATTTGTAAGTTTGGCAGTGCTGCTATCACACCAGCAAAATAAGACGAAACCCATGCTAAAATGAACTATGCAGCATTTGATCTCTTAATACAAGCATAGGTATGAACTGAAAATAAAGCTTTACTTCATTTCCAGATTTAAAAATGTAAATGGGAAATCTGATCTTGTATAATAATAATGCATAAATAACTTCATTATCAAATTACATAGAATTTTAATAGGGCCTTACTTTAAATGTTTGTATATTGCATAGTTAGAGAAAAGACAAGCTGGAACAGAGAAAACTACAACCAAACATGTCAAAACTTAATATATCTGCTTCTTCCTGCAATAAATGCTCTTTACACCCGGAAGTGAAAGCAGATTCATCATTGGACAAAAGAGAAAGAAAAGCCTGGTCAGTTATCTTTAACTGTGAGTCTGTTTGCACCTCTAACATATTCACTGAGTGTTAGAGCTGGTTAGACTGGAAGGGAAATTCAGACATGTGTCCATGCACAGGGGACAAATACTGGCTGGTTTTAATGTATATGCCATTAGCAGCTCCCATAGTATCTTTTTTTGGGGGGATGGTGCACTGCCTTTTGCCTTGGAGGCAGGAGACATTACATGTAATAGGAAGAGATAACCAACAAATGGAAGATATAGAGTCAGGGTCATGAAATTAAATGTTTTTGTTCTATGCAAAAGGTTGGTATAAAATATTCAAGGACCAGCAGTGATTGCTATGTGCTCTAATATGTAATAATTAAGAAAAAAATTTATTTTTTAACTTGCTAATTATTTCAGTGGATATTTACCAATTTATGGAAAGCCCTTACTCTTAATGAGGTTTTGGTGTGTATCTCCATCCAGTTTTCCAGTTCATATCAAAGAAAAGCTTTCCCACAGCATAATATTGCCACCAACATATGTAACCACAGGGAGTGTGTATTCAGGGTAATAGGATGGGATGCAACTCAAGTACACAGTAAGAGATCTTACCATTGCAGATTTTTTTAAAATAGCGAAAATAGAGCCTAAAAAAATAGTCACATTTACATTGTTTGGGAGTTAAGGCTGGCACACACTACAGGATTCTTCAAATCTTCACAGATTCAGAGACCACACACTAGAAGATAACAAAAAACAGATCGCACAAGATCTCTCTCTGCTGATCTTATAGTGTGTGATGTGCACTACGGAACACACCACACACTAACAGACTCTTCAGGAGAGTATCAGCTTCTTCACGCTCAATATTTGCAGTCAAACGTGACTTCAGTGTGTGTATATATATATATATATATATATATATATAAATAACACAAAATAACTGATATTAAAATGCCAAGCTATTTGATCTTTAGCTGGTCTTTTGAACGAACTACACTGTTGCTATGGTGATGCTAGGTAGCTGGATGATTATCGGGTAGATCCACTGCACTCGCTATTTCAGTCCAACTCCTCTCTTTGCCCGTCCTGTTGTGGTAGTTTTTGGACGAAATATTAGATAGACGTTCCTGATGTTGCCACAAATCAACCAGTTGGTCTTCCATTTTGGAAGTCCAAGAGATTTTTGTTTTTACCGGCTAGGGTTGCCAACTCCCAGCAAATAAAATAAGGAACCACCCCCCACCCCCCCGCCTCATGATGCTTAATCGACCTAATCAATTTTAATTTAATGCACGTGTAAAAGAGTTTTTCCTCTCCGCCGTCGCTACATGCTTGCTCAGTATGAGAGATTGCTGAAGGATTGCTGTGGTTGGAAAGTCTGCCCAACCTCACGCCAATGACTGACACAATCTGCTGGGATTCCTTAAATAGGAAACTTTTTAACTGATTGGAATGTTTGTATAAATGTATTGAAATGACTTCTTGTTAAGTGCCTCGAGATGACATCTGTTGTGAATTGGCGCTATATAAATAAACTGAATTGAATTGAATTAAAACAAATGCACAGAAATCAGATATTTTTCTATAATAATTAAATAGATTCAACATCTTTCTTTGAGAGAATTTAATACTGCACAGATGGTACCTTCCCGAAGGAAAAAATACTATAGCTTACTAGGATATATACTGTATTAGACTTAATATTTACTATATATGATAAAGGATTTATGACCACTAAATCCAATTGGTTGTAAGATTCAGATAATTATTTATTAAAAGCTAGGAATTTTAAATGAGAATAAGAAAGAGAAGTATGTTAATTCCTTGTTAATGCCCTACCTAGCCCCCTGGCAAAACTTTGCTAGAGGCGCCCCTGCACAGTTATCAGCTGTCAGCTACATAAAAGGATCCTGGTGTCATTTGTCTCTCAGAAACAGTTCATAACTTCTTCATCATCACCTGTTCAGTTCTGATGATTCAGTAAGAACATCTCCTGGTTTCATCTTCATGTCTCCATCTTACCAGATATCCAAACCTATGACCAGCAGCTTTTACAGCTGTGGCTCCAGCAAACATCAGCTGATACTAGAAAGTAACAGACATATTAAAACAATTCTAACGACAGGTTATTAAATGTGCTGCTGTTGGTCAGCGCGACATTCGGTGGTTTCCTCTTTCTAGCACAAAGTGGGCGATAAACAAACAAGAGAGACGGGACTGGTGACAGAAAAGCTGATCATTGATCAGTTTCATGATTGAAGGAGCAACAGGAGAGGGGAAGGGAGAGAATGAGAGAAGATGAAGCAGCTGTGCAGCGCAAAGACACAGAATAACTCCAGCATTGTGCCTTTTTTTCATTCTAGCTGAAGTACGGGACAAACCGCGTTCCTTCTCACCTCAATACGGAACGCATAATATTTTCTCTGAATACGGGATGATTCCATTTTTTACGGGACTGTTGGGAACCCAACCAGCGGCATGGTTTTTGTTTGTTTTTACTTCCTCCTCTGTCAGTCAGCTTGCGTCTTTATTGGCTTTGGTTCCGATACATGCGTTATGTACTGTGCGTGCTCGGCCCCTCTCGGAGAATTCCACACACTTCAGGATTTCTAGTTGCAAATATTGAACGTGTTCATTTTTTACGATCTCTCCTTCCGAGGCCTTCCGAGCGGGTCTGACTGGACAAAATCACTCTTAACACACCCCACACCACAGGAAAATCAGACACAATGTTTGTTTGCAGACACCTGACAATCGGGCCTTTGCTGGCTTTGATCGTAAGGGGGAGATCGGGACAAAAAATGGGCCGATTATCCTATAGTGTGTGCCAGCCTTTAGTCGGTGGCTGCATGGGTTATGCTACGTTCTATTTGTCCACCGAACTCGGTTTGCAAGTCGGTTTCCAGAATTACGAACCGGAAGTAGCAAATAGAACGCCCCCGAGGTCGTAAAAACAGGTCGTCAACTCGTCGAGGCTCAGAGGACACAGAGTTCAGTTCCAAAATGGCTACCTCGAGCATCAAACATAAGTAAACATTGTGGTTTTCAACTATTTTAAGCACTTTTGTCTTCGTTGTAACCAAATGTAGAAGTTGTACACATAGCAGTGTATACGGTTACCTATAGGCATGTCGCTACAGTCTTATTATGTGCTAAATACCGCCTAATAAGTTATTTTGTAGCTTGTGCAGTTTAAATTGGCTAGAGACGCTCCATGTTGCTATGACAACAATGCAGAGTCTTGAGCTATGGAATTTTTGCTTAAACAGCGGTTAAAACATTAATAGACTACAATCAAATAAGATGAAACATGAACTTACATTCTCCGCTTGCTATCATCTTCATCTTATTTTGATAATGAACCACAAACTTTGATATTAGCTCTCTGTACTCTTTCAGAGCTAGCGCAACAGCGAGTTTCCTGGAGGCATCCATCTTTTCTCCGACCTGTCGTGTTGTGTGCAAAACAGAACGCAAAAACCTGCTGTACCTTGTTTCCCAACACGGATGTGATGTCACTCTCGAGTTGCAAGTCGCGCTTACAAGACAAATAGAAAGCACCATTAGTATCATGGTAGCAGGCAAAAAACATACCCGGATGTCCACCACAGGAATCCATTTTTCGATGACAGACTCTAAATCCCTGTGGTACGTTCTGTTGTTGGAAAAAAAAGAAGAATGTTTTACCTTTTTGTCCTCATGTTTTGTCCAAACCATATACTGAGTGGACAGTGTTTACCCTTTGTTTGCAGAGAGTTCCTAGCAGGAACTTAAAACGCTCACTGGAAAACAGTATGGTGTTTCTCAGGTCAGTATGGTGTTTCTCAGGTCCAAGTGTCGGAAACCTCAAAGATGCAAACTGGTAACACTACAACTATTAAAGCAGTGGCTAAATGTGGGGTTAATGAAGGAACATTACAAAAAAGTAGTTTATGTAAGAAAAGTTAAACATTTAACTGAAAATATGTTTAATTACTGACTGTTTCTGTATGTTCATTCAGCCTAATTATCTGAAGCAAAATTCAGTGTTGACACAGCAAGAACAATTATGTTTTAATTAAAGATTGTTTTTAACAAAACTGCAAAAAATGCAGATATATGATAATTGTCTTTAGCTAAGGGAGAAATTTAATGTTTTAATTGATTACAAAAGTCCAGATGAGCAAACCTGCAAATATCGATAATACAAATGCAAATGTTTAAAATACTGTTTTAAACATTTGCAATTTGATTTTCTGTTTTGGTTTTAGATTTTGGATGTATTCCAGCAATTTCTTATATTTTGTGAAAAATACTGAAATGATCATTTCTTCCCAAGATGTGTTGCCACTTAAAATTGTGTCATTTGGGAACTTGCTCATGCTACTCTTTAGTGCGGGCGTCTCTCTGATAAGCCAACACCTTTGAAGTTGTGCTGTTTATTAATTACAGAAATTGAAACCTCCCTGCTCGTGAGCACCCCTTGCTTGTCTGCACTGCAAATCAGAAGGCTTTACATGATGAAGGTGATGGTGCGTGTATGCTTTTCTGTGTATGGGAGGGATCACAAGTTTTTCCAAATGCTCTCAAGTAAAAGAGCCACAAGTAAATTAGTTGTAGCTGTCGCCACATGTGTTGGCTGCCAGTTAAGTCATTGTGGGCCAAGAAGTACATAATTGACATCATCAAGAAACATGTTGCATGCAAATGCTTTTAAGCAGACTTTAAGAAATTACTTCGGTTTGCGTGCTCAGCACAAATGAAAAACTGTTTCTTAATCATACTCAAGCTCTATTAACATGAAAAATTGAGATGTGTGTTCTTCAAGGATGTAGGTAAATGCCAAGGAGAGTTTGAAACTGTCAATTTGATTTAATTAAGTCATTTAAGGCTAGCTCGTTAGGAGAAGAGGTCTTATTCTACAAAACATTTTTAATTAGTCCATTCAATTAAAAGCATGTGTGCTACACATTTAGCAGTGGCAAATGACACACCCACTAATGACAGTTGATAGCAGAAGATCAGATTAATTAACTTATTTTTTGTGTTAATTATGATAAACATGATTTTGCCAGTCATTAGTCTCACTTACTGCTGAAATTTAATTCATATGAATCTATTGTGGCAATATATTTCATAAAATAATCTATATCAGCAAATATATTTTACAGTGCTTTTCAAAAGTATTGAACTTTCACATTTCAGGATATTTTTAAAAAGGTTTTATTAGATGTTTACCTGAACTCAGTAAGACTGAAAGGAGAATGTATGTAAACTGTTATTTTTAAGTCGTGGCAGAGATGCTCATTTGAATTTTGACTAAAGCAGTGGCAGTTTCTGATAATGGTAATATGGCTTTCCACATAGTGCAGCATGGCCGGGGGCTTGGGAGCACCAATGCACTCAAACCAAAGTTGTTCGAGCTGTCTGCTAGTTCCCTCCCAAACAAGTTTTCAGCTGCTTTTTTGCATGTCTAGTCAATGGGAAGCAACAACAGTGTTAGACTTCTAGTACACTTACCGCTTCACATTTAGCCTCAAAAGTTCAGTTTTCCTCCTTTGTGACACCTTTCTTCTCAAATTTGTTGTGTCACTTTTCCATAACATTTTGAATTTCTTCCGGTTGGGATCAATAAAGTATTTCTACTTCTAATTCTAATTATAAAGACCTGATTTGTGGAATATTCCTAGAGACAGATTAACGCACCTGAACTTTAGAACCCCTGCATCTCCTCTGTTTCCATCCATCTTTACTTCCCTGACAAATGCTCTCTTTTGCTGGCCCATCAGTTTAGTTGGCCTCTTTTTAATAATTAGGTGACTTCTGAAAGTAACTGGTTGGATTGTTTTTTATTTTTTTATTTTTTTATTTAGGGTTATCAGAGTAAAGGGGGATGAATGCACAAAACACTTAAGATTTTTATTTGTTTTGTTGAAAATTAATGCATTCTTCTTCTACTTCACAATTTTGTGGTACTTTATGTTTTGCTGTACCACATAAAATTTAAAATACATTCTTCAGTTTGTGCTTGTAACATGAGAAAAGGCAAATATGGGTATAATTTATTTTGCAAGGACACTGTATTTTCTTCTTTTTGTGTCTAATTATTTTGTTTAAGAATTTTTCCTCTGTACTTCTTGTGAAATGTTTTTATACTTTAAGTAGGTAAGAATGAGCCAAATTCATACAGCTCAGTATTTGTACCCACAATACTCTGGAGTGCATATGGGGTTAAAGGCCAGAGGCTTGAGATGTAACGAAGTGCATATCAAGGAATGAAAAACAGCCACCTTCCTGACAGAAGCCATTACTCACCAGCAGTATTTCTGAATGGTAACCTGCTGAGAACCACATCCTAAGAAAAGAGCCAGTGTTATATAAATCCTGGGTGACCAAGCAAAAAAGGAATTTCCGACTCATGATGTTGGGGAGTGAGAAAAGAAGAAGGGAACGACAGGAGAAAGGAAGAGGGAAAGTGAAAACTTCTACCAGCCTGACTTAACATGAGCCAAGGAAAATGATTACTCTTCCTGAAGGCTAAAACTGCTGTCAGTAGTTGGATTAAAGTTGAAATTCACTGGTACAAACGATCAATTATTTGTATTAAAAATAAGTAGTTTAATAACTGGCATTGACTCTGTTTTGTTTACATGTCCCAAAACCTAAATGGAAACATTAGAACTGCAGCACAAGTAGCACTGTTTTCATAGCTCAGGCTGTAAGATCCTAGTTTAAAGTATTTCCCCTTAGGTAAATTCAGTAAATATGCAATACAGTGATCTTATTAACAACAACTGTAATTAAAGATGTAAACACACATATGGAATGAAAACCAGCGGTCTATGTGACTCCCTTTAAACCTTATCCATAGCTCAACATGGCACTGCACTCCATTCACCCTGAGGCAAGTCAGGTTACCTTGCTTCTCACTCCACAGGCCAACAGGGTTGCTTGGATCGACGTTTCAAGCAATGAGACAGAATCTGAGACATAGCTGGTTGGAAAAATAGGGGAAACTGTTAGTAAGAGGAGTTGGGTCAGCGGGGAGGATCTAATGGACAACTAAAATACCTCAGCCCCTACTGTTCGATCAAGTGCAAGTGCTCAATATTATGGATCTGCAGCAGAGAATAATCCCTATTCTTTCAGAGTTATTATGGACTCTGTGTGTATGGTCAAGAAAAGTTGAGCTAAATTTGTGCTTGTCAGGCAGGGTAATATGTATTTATTTATTAGTGATGCCTTCAGTGTGTAAAAGAGAGAAAATCTTTGTACTGAGCCTTGTTAGAAAGTTAGCCTTTTTCTTTAAGTGCCGTTTCTGCAGGCAAACACTTCTGTCTGAGGTCAGAAGGACTGGAATGGGGGGGGGGCAAATGGTTCCTAATTGCTTAATCATTCCCGATCACTTAGACATAACTACATAAAAGGGTTTGCTACTGTGTGTCTCAGTTCATTTCAGTTCTGAAGGCAGTGTTTGCACTCCAGTGCATCACTATATAGATAGATGTCTATTTAGTTAAGCCGTTCTGACTGACAAAGGGTTTCATTTTGTTAATTGGTTTATGTTTATGAATTTGTTTTTAACTTTGTATCTCCTGTTGTTAGGCAAGCCCTAAAATTAAAGTGTTAGTCCATGCTAAGATCTTTCTATAATTTAGAAGAAGCTTTAATCCCACCCAAGCAAAGACATGTCTCCGTGTCCTGAAAAGTATTCATAGACCATGAAGGGTTTTACATTTTGACATGTTACAGCCACAAACAACTCTGTCGTACCTCTGGCTGTGTGTTTTGCTGGGAGGTGAGTCTATGCTCCTGTTTACATTGCAAACTCAAGGTTTTTTTTCATGATTGCCCTGTTTCTAGCTCCATCCATTCTTGAAAGGTTTTCCTGTCCCTGAAAGCCTCCCCAGAGGATGATGCTGCCACCACCATGTCTCACAGTGGGGATAGTGGGTTCAGGGTAATGTGCATCAGAATTTGTTTTGCAAAAGATGCTTCACTTTTCTGTTTTAAACATTCAATCCCATGAAGACTGAAAATACTCTAAACATAGTTCTACATATTTTTTATCAGCAGTTGCATAACAAATATAAAGGTTGTAAACTACAAAAACACATTTGGAATTGAAGGACATTCTCTCCAGCATTATATTACTCAGTATTTATTCTTTTAATTCCAAATGCTAGGGGAAAAAAATGCTGCAACTAATTATTGAAATCCATCGAGTTGAAATTTGAGAGAACTGTTATTTACTGTATGTGTTTAATGATGCAATCAGTGTTTTATATGAGAAACAGATCACATGCTAAATTAGAACCATGCTGTGTCTATCCATTAATTTGGCATGATGCAGTTAAAATGTAAAAAGAAATGTAATTTATTGTTTAAGACTTTTGCAGAAAAGCAGGAAGGAATTGAAGACACTTGGAGCTGATGCTTTCAGTTTTTGTTAAATAACTGAAAGGAAAATATATGTTTGAAAGGGAAAATAGCATGCCATATGAGGCTGAAAACAGACATTTACTGTGCAGACACAAATGCAGTTTTTGTTCTCAATGACATTAAATGTGATTGAACTGTTTTTGTTTTAGATCAGCTGGAATGATGGAAATTATGTTTTTTTTGCTAGATCCAAAAATAAGACATAATTTTTAATTATTTCATTGAAATTCATTAGCTTTTAATACAATAGGATCGCTATCACTTGGAAAGCCGATATGATAATGTCCTGGCTTTCTAAGCTTTCAAAAAGTTAATTCAAAACATTTGAGTTAAATGGAGGCACATCTGTGGATGGTAAACACACTCTTCAAACTTTACACGGTTACACCAGTTCTGTCACGAGACATGGGCCGAAACTTCCAGCAAACAATTATGGGAAGCTTGTGGAAAGATACCCAAAACATCTGAGACAGGTCATATAGTATAGAAGGCCTTTCTTCCTTATGGTGCGTTCACACCAAGGCGTCAAAAACGCCCCGCATGCCAAAGTCTGAAGCTTGAACATTCGTAGCTTGATGCTTGTCCAAAGCGAATTGGATGCACGCAAAATATACCACTTTCACGCGTGTCAAGCCAGAAATACGTAGCTTGTGGGAGGAGCTTGTGCCAGACGGTGTTTTTGATAGATGGCAGCTGTCGATCTAGCACTGGAAGAGAGAGTCTCCGTTCTCTATTTACTGTGGAGAGCAGAGCAGTGGCGTAGAGGACGTTCTCGCCGTACTTGGGTCCACAAGTTCCTCCAGAAGCGTGAGCAGTTTGGTGAGTTTCACCACTTGCTCCAAGAGATGTGTCTGGATGATGGCCGCTTTAAGCAGTACCACCGTCTGTCCCTCGCCCAGTTTGAGGAGCTGTTGTCCCACGTCAGTCCAACCATCGCCCGCCAGGACACCAACTACAGGCGCTCAATCCCACCTGCTGAGCGCCTGTCCATCTGCCTGCGGTTAGTAAAAGTGTATAATACGTGTGTGGTGGAAAATTGTTATGTAATTAGGAATTAAGTGTATATTCTCTGTTTAGTGAATGGATCTAGGGTAAGATGACAAGGTTATTGTTCCAGCTTAATGTTATGATAAAGATGTGTCAGGTCACCAGAGAGACAGATGCCGGGGCAGTAAGATAACAGTCTGGCCTTCGGATGTGCTGCTTTATGCGTTGCTATCGGACTCACATGAACCAGTACTCCTGAGGCGGGGTGTGAAGGTTGGAGAAGACGTCTACAGATATAAACAGTGATTGCTGAATACTATTTAAGCTGTTAGTTAGAAAGGTTGGATAGGGTGATGCATGAGTAGATCTGTCCCCTCCATGTTCTGGCCAGACATGTTTGTATTAAATACTTAAACGCCTTCTGGGATTCAGTCTTCTTTATTATGGAAACCCTGAGATACTTTTTTGCCATAACACTTGCCGCCCCTCAACGTAGCCTCAGCGAACGGAATGGACCGACGGGGATGGATCAAGAGAGTTGCTAGCGTCCTGGGAAAACTTTTTTTCCCAGCCTCTTACCTCCAGTAGCTGTTTGGGAGATGGGGGCCTTGAAGTGTCTATCGGCCCTGCCGTCGCTTGAGACAGAACCCGGTAAGACTGAGTCCTTTAAATAAATATTGATAACAGAATTTGATATGCACTCTCAGGAGGTGAAATATTTGCTAGCGGTTTTGTGTTTATTTACTTACACGCAGTTGATTGATTAATTAATAGAATATATTTACTTATATATAATTGTATAGTTAATTATTTAATCAATGTTAAAGAAAGTAACGGTTTTTGCTCCGGAGATCTGTCCCCTCCATGTTCTGGCCAGACATGTTTGTATTAAATGCTTAAACGCCTTCTGGGATTCAGTCTTTATTTTGAAAACCCTGAGATACTTTTTTGCCATAACACGTGTATATTACGGTAGTCCTTTATCGATACGTGTGCTAAGCTATGCTATCAGTGTATGCTGTCGGTGTTTACTGATAGCAAACTGTGGTTTAGAGACCACTGTTTATATTTCTATTGATACTCAATGTATATCCAATAAAGTCCTGATTTTGTTTAATTTAGACCTGGTTTAATTCTGGTATAGAACCAGTCTAATATTTGTATATAATCCCTGCAGCTGTCAGACTCTATATTTGGCACAATGTAGTTGTAAACAGGACACATCATCCAAATCCCCATTTCTTTACTCTATCCTATAAATTTTGGTTTGTACTTTGCAAGGGAAAGGCCTCACAGATAAAGCATCAGTGCTGAGCTTGAGCATTGCAGAGAGTGTTCTCTCTCCTTTTTCTGAATGGTCACAAGGTCAAGTTATTTGGATGTATCTGTTTGCTGATGTTTGCGTCAGTGTTCCAGTCAATGGCCTTGGCGAGCTGAGAGTAGTTTAAGACCCAGCTTTGGGTGGAGGAGAACCAATCTTTTTTAATAGTTCTTACCACCGTTTAAAACAGTCTATTGGGTGTATGATTAAATTTCCCCTGTGCCAACAAAAGACGTTTGATTGTGTGTATCTGGGCATTAATCAAAGCCAAAAAATGTTAAGTAACTTCAGGAATGTCAGATATTATCCATAAGACCTTGATCAAATTGCTGGCAAGGTCTGCAGTTGGAATTCAAACAGACTGGTCGAAGGCATGGTTACTTCACACCTGAATAAAGAAAGGGGTAGATTTGAAATAATCTCTTTAGTTAGGTTAAAAGTTTTGTTTTTGTTTTTTTAAGGTTGCTTTCACTGCATACTGCTGCATTAAGACTTACTGTTTTAACATATTTTGTCCAAATACTTTTTAAGCTCAATTAGCTGCCACCTAATTTTGTAAAGATGTTTGAGCATTCATTGGGTGTAAATCTTAGTAAATGTTGCCTATAAATAAACACCTGGTCATTTATAGGTGACAAACAGATTAGGAATAGGGGCATTAAATATATAAAACATGATCACGTCTTGCAGTCCTCAAATTTACAAAATCTCGATACTTTTTTTACACAAGCAAGCAAAACATAAATATCAGGAATAATTGCTAAATTTTTGTTCCCCGCTGTTTCACCATTTAAATCCCCCTCATCTTGTCTGTTGTTCTTTCCCCCCTATTGTACATGTCCCAGTTAAACTGTCAAGTTTTTGTGATAAAAAAAGCAAACCATAATATACTGTTTCAAAAGATTTTCCACATATAAAGCGATATATTTAATTTACATCCATCCATCCTGTCATGTTGGGTTTGTAATAGGCTCGAAGTGCAACACAAAAACCAGAGTGGAGGCGAATAGTTTTGGTAGTAAAAGTTACGTTTTATTTTACCAGCAATGGCAAGTTTCCTGATGGACCTCGGGCTTGAACAACGGCAGCAGGCTGCAGTAGAGGTAAGACAGTTAAATACTGTAGAAAGGTGGACAGTAAGTATTAAAGGTGCAGAGCTTACAGGAAATCCATAGGTGAAATAGCTTTGGGGGAACAACGGGTAGGTTCTGTGGTCTGAGGTTGGGGTTAATTCTTTGCTTGTCTTCTGTTGGTGGAGTTGGAGAACAGGCAGGCGAGCAGAGTGATGACAAAGGCGATGTGGACCTGATGAACCAGCGGGAAGGAATGGAGCAGAGGCCGACCACGGGAGCGACCGGAGCAGATGCAGCGTGACAGTGGCTTGATGAATCCAGGAGTGGGTAGGTGTCCAGGGCAGTTTCCAGAAGGAGAACAGAGGAGATCGGTTGTCCAAGGTTGGGAGCTCTAGAGGATCAAGATCTGCCAGATCAACAAGGAAGGTGAGTTCAAGAAAAGTTCAAAGTTTTCTCTCACAATAAACAGAACTTGGAAAAGCATGGAGATACTCTAGACCATGTTACCACGCATAGCTGCAAGAACCATCTGGCGCCAGCATGGAGCATCCATTCCCCTTTTAAACTGGTTACTGACAAGTCTAGATGAGGCACACCTGCTGGCTGCTGCCTGCCACGCCCCCTAGGAAGACAGTAGGAGAAAACACAACCTCCAGCACACAAACACAGAATCCTAACACATCCATTTCCATCCATTTTCTGTACCCGTCATTCCAACGCTGGGTTGCGGGGGGGGGGGGGGGGGGGGGTCTGGTGCCTATCACCAGCTGTCATGGGGTGAGGCCGGGTACACCCTGGACTGGTCGCCAGTCCATTGCAGGGCAACACAGAGGCACACAGGACAAACAACCAGGTACACACAGCAATTTAGAGAAACCAATTCATCTAACAGTCATGTTTCTGGACTATGGAACCCACGTATGCACAGGGAGAACATGCATACACCATGCAGAAAGACCCCAGGCTGGAATTTGAACCCAGGACCTTCTTGCCACAAGGCGACAGTGTTACCAACTGCGCAATTGTGCAGCCTATTTAATTTACAGTATAGCTAAAATACAAACAACTTGTTAGAAATAATTGAGAGTGCACTATCTTAAAATAATACTTTGTTAAAACACTTTTGTATTCAACAGCAGCATCTGATCTTCTTTGGTTGGCATCTATCAACACCCCATGTCTTCAGCTGACAATAGTTGCCTTATTTTATGTGGACATCTCTTGACCACAGTATTTTGCATGTGATCTAACAGATTTTCTGTCAGATAACTTTTGCATTCTGGCCAGGCCATTACAAAACTTACAGTTTCCTACCATAAGGTAATTGTTTTTGTTGTTTTAGGTGTATTCTTGTACTCACTATGATGTTGAAACAAAATACCTCCTCAATTTCACTAACATTTAGTTTATGATTTCATCCCTCTTGAAAAAAGGCCTTGTTCCATTTGAAGAAATGTACATGCAAAGCATGATGCTGCCTCCACCATGTTTCCTAATGAGTTTGATATTCTTTTCGTAAAGCACTGTGCTGTTTTTATGCATAAACAATCTTTTTGGAATTGCTGGCCAAAACCTCTAGTTTAGTTTCATCCCACAAAACTTTTAAATATTTCTGCCAGCCCTGGATGTGTTCATTGGAAGAAAAGACTTACATCTCCCCACTCCTCATTCCAGACATCTAGAGAATATAGGAGGCTCTTGTCAGATGTAGAAAACAAGCAGTACTAAACAGGATTTTCTGCTGCTCCTTTAGTGTTACCCTCAGGCTTTTGGCAGCCTCCCAGACCCATTTTTGCCTCGTCTGAAACAATAAAATTGCATCAAAATGTGTTTTACAAAGGATTAATTTTAAGGGTGTGCACATTTATTTAAAAAGGTTATTGCATCTTTTTATTTTTTACATTTGATCTTCTATTTTAATTTATTTTATGTGTAAAACATCTTTGGACATTTTTTACATCAACAACAAACGATTTAAGACCTGGGAGAACCACTGTAATAGCCCTTGTAAAGTAATGTTACTAATAGACAATGAAAAAAACTTTGTAAATGCTGAAATTGAAATTCACCTGCTATGCATCAAAATGGTTTTGCCCACCATCTGCTCCATCAAATACCAAAACACTCATCTGTCAATACTGATGGTTGTCAACATTTACATTAATCAAAAGCAGCTGAGCCTCAGCAAGTAGCAGTTTTAGAATGGTTGAAATATAACACAATATAAACATTATAATAATAATTCACTAAATTCCAGTAATTTGTTTATATAACTCTATTCTCCATGTCAATTTGTGACATGCCAAAAACAAATGTCATCTTACCAGGCTTATATGTTGTGCATTTTTTACCTATTTATGAAAAGTGTGAATCCCAACATTTCAATATTATGCTTGATAAATATCAGCAGTCTGATCTTGTCATTGGAAGCAAGTTAGTGTGCATATACAACAGCAGACTAAATGCAACACTTTACATATGCATAGCCAAAAATGAATTACATCTAGAGAACCTAGTGAAACCTGAAACAATAAATAATGTCACCCTGTTGTTTCAATAGATACTAATCATTTAAAGTGAGCTCTTATTCTTCTATAAATCCTTTAAACACTTCTCTACCTAAGGTAGTCTTAATTCTAATCTCAGGAAAATATATTTGAGTCTACAAGAAGCTGCATCTAAGAAAAACACTTGTGTATGCATGCCACATATATATTTCATTAGATTCTGTATGAATATGTATGAATGAAAGATCTGGAGGGAACCCAACCATTCATCAACTTCACTTTGAGGTAAGATGTTTAAAGAATTTTGTCTTCCCAGAATTCATTAGTTCGGATAAAAAGTGTGTTTGTGTGTGTGTGTGTGTGTTTGTAGGTGTGTGTGGGTGTGTGTTTGTGTGTGTGTGGGTGTGTGTGTGTGTGTGTGTCTGTGTGGGTGGGTGTGTGTGTATGTGAGCATGGAAAAGTTGGAGGTGGATACACTATAGCTTTAAGACTGTTCTTTACGGGTGAGATTTAGCTCTTCTGGCTTGCATAAATCCCATTTTCCTGATCATATTCTGAACTTTTTGCATATATTGGAGTGAAAGCAAAGCAGGGCACGAGGAGGAAATGGTACAAGTGAGAGAGAGTTGGTTTGTGTGTGAGTGTGAGAGGTAAAACAGCAGCCCTACAGACGGGTAATACTGTAAATGATGCTAAGCATGCCTCTCCTGTCAGATGAATACCACATGGTAGTAATCCATCCCCCTCTTAGCCAGTCTTTCCAAGATGATCCTCCAGGCAATATGGACGAAGCTTTAAACATATGAAACCAATTCAATGTATTTTTTAGTTTTTTTCTGTATTTTCACACACTTATTCATCTTTGCAAAAGATCAATGCTTTGGTGCACTAGCAAAAACTTCATACATGATGTCAGGAGGGGTCTGTAGAGTTTTTGTCTGTGATGTTTTTCACTGGCATTTTATGTGACAAACCAACACAATTTTGTGTGTTAATATGAACTTGTGGGAAATAAATATGATTTTCAGAATTTTTGACAAAAAGTATGCTATTCATATGTGTTCAACTGTCCCGAGTCAGTACTTTGTAGAACCACTTTTGCTACAAATACAATTCTTTGAGGTTTGTTTCGACCAGCTTTGGCCATCTAGACTGAAATAGACAATTTTACTTTGCAAAACAGTTTAAACTTGGTCATACTGGATTGAACAGCAAGTTTTGCCACAGCTTCTAAATTGGAATCAGATCTAGGCTTCAACTAGGCAATTCTAACTCAACACTATGCTTTCATTTAATCTATTCAATTGTAGCTTTGGCTGTGTTGTAGGGTCATTGCTTTGGTGTAAGGAGAACCCCTTCCCCATCAGGTTTATCGTGGCCTCTAACATGTTTTTTTCTTTCAGGTTTCTCCAGTGTGTAGCTCCATCTATGTTTTGTTTACCCTGGCAATTGCAGCTCCTTACACATTTTTGCTGTTTCCCCCACATCTCTTGTGGCAAAAAGCAAACAAGATTTCTTGTGACTTTCTCTCAATGATGACATTCTTCCTGCTGCACTTCCATATGTCTATTGTGTCATACTTTTTTAATTTACCCATGATTAACTTAATAGTGTTCAAAGACTAGTCCAACGCTTGTGATATTGCGTTATAATTTAATTCTGCTTTAAACTTCTCCACAGTTTACTCTCTGTGTGTCTCTGTCCTTATGAAAATGTTTGTTCACAAATGTTTTCCAACAAACCCACATGGTCTTCACAGAAAAGCTGTATTTATGCAGGAATTAAATTACACATGGATGGACTCTATTCACTGATCAAGTGACTTCTGAAGGCAACTGCTTTCACTACACTTTTTTAAGGGTACTAGAGTAAAGGGTATCTGAATATAAACTATTCAGATTTTTGTTTGCAGAAATTGTAGAAATAATATATCATTTTATTTCCACTTCAAAAGTATGGTTTCTGCTGGACTAAAATAATCCTGAAATACCTTGAATGAATTTATAGTTTGTAATGTGACAAAACATGATACATGTCAATGGGCTTGAAAACTTGAAGTGTTATAAATCATATTTATTTCCATTTCTACACAAAACATATTGGAATACCACAAAATCAGTTCCATTTTTGTTTTATTCATGAGATCATAGATAAATAAAATAACCAACTTAAAGAGTGTTTTGGTTTTTTTTTTAATAAACTGTTGAGGATGATTGTTTTTAATATACATAGGTTGAAAGGACACATATCACAGCCTACTCAGATTTTTGCATTAAGCCTGTATCAGAATGAAATAAAACTAAAGGACAGAAGAATATAATGAAAAAGTATATTTTTTTATATCTGAGGTAGGCCTGTCTTCTCCAAACCACACAGATATTTCCTTTCCCCCTGTTT
Organism: Valencia hispanica; assembly: GCA_963556495.2. NCBI lineage: Eukaryota > Metazoa > Chordata > Actinopteri > Cyprinodontiformes > Valenciidae > Valencia > Valencia hispanica. The sequence goes on from OY747705.1 coordinate 33,845,589, forward strand.
ATCTTCCATCTCCGTCCCCAACAGTGTTGATGTGTTATGGGAAAACGCAGTCTCTGGAAAGTGTCACATCTGCATGGGAGAGACAGAGTGTCGGCAGAGGGTGTGGGTTCCATGAGTGTGAAGATCTGTAATTTAATCTGGAACTCTGGAAAGGACTGTTAGGGTTCACTTGGTTGGAGAGGACAGTGCTGAATTCTGATCTAATTCTAGCCAGGAGGAGAAGAAGAAAAACACAAGGGAAATGATACTGCTGCCACCCCTAATTAGATTTTAGTTGATCATGGGCACTGATATTCAGGATTAAGAAGAAAGGCGATATAGAACAAGAGAGCTATCTGTGTTTCTTGAGGTTGTAAATTTCTTTGAGGCTCTTCCTTCTAATCTTACTGCAGCAGTTAACGTGAATGAGAAGTAAACTGGAGCAGAGAGGGAATATCAATTTTACCATTTATATTTGGTGACCACTTTACTATCTTCTTTGAGTGCATTTGAGATATGCAACACCTGCATTTCAAAACTAATATCAAGCTTAAACTCAAAGGTACTAAAGTCTCAAAGGCATGATTGAACTCTTAATAGGATAACAGCACAACAGATAGATATAGATATTAAATATTAGACCTTTCTTTATTGGAGGATATTTGATATTTTTAAATACATATTTTCTAAACATTTGAAACATGCTGAAAACAGTTGTCTGTGTAAAAACAGGTAGGTTATCAGTTTTGAATTTTTGTGTAACAGAATACAGCAGAGGCCATATCCATAAATAGTGCACACATGAACACCTTTTTCTTTGCCGAGACTAGTGTTTATACAGTGAGAACGATCATGCTCCACACATTTTCCAGACCTTTTTAAGGGTAGTTAGGGTCTTCTGTGTAGGCTTCCAGTGGATATGAATTACAAAGGAACTGATTTTATAAAAAAAACAAAGCATTACATTTTTTGTAGTAAAATAGTTTTATAAAATACAGTTCCTTATTAACTACCTTGTTTCAGCTTCCAATAGTATTTTCTTCCTGGATTGAGTTTAGTTCCCATCCAATTTTCCATCAACTCTGACCAGTATCCCTGTCCATTATCTTGACAGTATGATTTTGCCACCATCACATTTCAGTGTGGGGGTGGTATTTTCAGGATGTTATGCAAAATTAGTTTTTAATAAATATTTTCATTCAACCAAGAAGTTTGTTTCTGATAGATAGTAAGAAAGGCATCTCAAAAGATATTCCAAAATTTGTATCAATTTTGAAAAGAAAACAACAAAATTAGTATTTATTTAAATTTCATTTAAAAAAATGGCATGACAGGAGTTATATTGACCACCAGACCAGGACCCCTCTGACTGTGCTGAAGGAGTACAAGCCTCAGCAGCTGAGATGGGAGAGACTCTGCATACGAGAAATATTGCCTGGGTTCTTCACCAGTTAAAGTGGCAATGAGAAAGCCACTGTTAAGGAAAACTCAAATCAGATCAGGCTTGAGAAGAGTTTACCAAAAGGCATGTGGGAGACTCCATGGTCAAGTGTAGGAAAGTTATATGGTCTAATTAGACCAACATGGAGCTTTTTGGCCATCAGACAAGACACTATGTCTGGCGGACAACAAACACTGCACATCACCAAAAACAAACCATCCCCCACTGAAGCATGGTGGTGGCAGCATCATGTTGTGGGGATGGTACTTGCCATCAGGTCCTGGAAAGCTTGTAAAGGTAGAAGGTATAAGGAATGCAGCAAAATATGTCATTTTTGTAGAAATGTATTTTCGTTTTGATATTAAATTTGATTTTTTATCCATCCATTTTCTTCCGCTTATCCCGGGTCGGGTTGCGGGGGCAGCAGCCTTAGCAAAGAGACCCAAACTTCCCTCTCCCCAGCCACTTGTTCCAGCTCCTCGGGAGGAACCCCAAGGCGCTCCCAGGCCAGCCGAGAAACATAGTCCCTCCAGCGTGTCCTGAGCCTTCCCCTGGGCCTCCTCCCGGTGAGACGTGCCTGAAACACCTCACCAGGGAGGCGTCCAGGAGGCATCCTGACCAGATGCCCGAGCCACCTCAACTGACTCCTCTCGATGTGGAGAAGCAGCGGCTCTACTCTGAGCCCCCTCCGGATGACTGAGCTTCTCACCCTATCTCTAAGGGAGAGCCCAGACACTCTGCGGAGGAAACTCATTTCAGCCGCTTGTATCCGTGATCTCGTTCTTTCGGTCACCACCCAGAGTTCGTGACCATAGATGAGGGTAGGAACGTAGATCGACCGGTAAATCGAGAGCTTCGCCTTTCGGCTCAGTTCTCTCTTCACCACGACAGACCAGTAAAGCGCCCGCATAACTGCAGATGCCCCACCAATCCGTCTATCGATCTCCCGCTCCATTTTTCCCTCATTCGTGAACAAGACCCCCAGATACTTAAACTCCTCCACTTGGGGAAGGACCCCATCCCTGACCCGGAGAAGGCACCCCACCCTTTTCCGGCTCAAGACCATGGCCTCGGATTTGGAGGTGCTGATTCTCATCCCAGCCGCTTCACACTCGGCTGCGAACCGCTCCAGCGAAAGCTGTAGATCACGTTCCGATGAAGCCAAAAGGACCACGTCATCTGCAAAAAGCAGAGACCCGATCCTGAGGCCACCAAAACGGATCCCCTCAACGCCTTGGCTGCGCCTAGAGATCCTGTCCATAAAAGTTAGGAACAGGATCGGTGACAAAGGGCAACCTTGGCGGAGTCCAACTCTCACTGGAAACAAGCCCGACTTACTGCCGGCAATGCGAACCAAACTCTGGCACCGGTCGTACAGGGACCTAACAGCCCGTATCAAGGGGCCCGGTACCCCATACTCCCGGAGCACCCCCCACAGGGCCCCCCGAGGGACATGGTCGAACGCCTTCTCCAAGTCCACAAAACACATGTAGACCGGTTGGGCGAAATCCCACGCACCCTCCAGGACCCTGCTGAGGGTGTAGAGCTGGTCCAGTGTTCCACGGCCAGGACGAAAACCGCATTGTTCCTCCTGGATCCGAGGTTCGACTATCCGTCGGACCCTCCTCTCCAGAACCCCTGAACAGACCTTACCAGGGAGGCTCAGAAGTGTGATACCCCTGTAGTTGGAACACACCCTATGGTCCCCCTTTTTTAACAGGGGGACCACCACCCCGGTCTGCCAATCCAAGGGAACTGCCCCCGATGTCCACGCAATATTGCGTTAACCAACACAGCCCCACAACATCCAGAGCCTTGAGGAACTCCGGTCGAATCTCATCCACCCCCGGAGCCCTGCCACCGAGGAGCTTTTTAACGACTTCGGTGACCTCAGCACCAGAGATTGGAGAGACCGACCCCAAGTCCCCAAACCCTGCTTCCAGATTGGAAGGCGTGCCGGTGAGATTGAGGAGGTCTTCGAACTATTCCATCCACCGACCCAAAACGTCCCGCGTTGAGGTCAGCAGCACACCATCCCCACTGTAAACAGTGTTGGTGGCATATCGCTTTCCCCCCCTGAGACGCCGGATGGTGGACCAGAATCGCTTCGAAGCCGTACGGAAGTCGTTTTCCATGGCCTCTCCAAACTCCTCCCACGCCCGAGTTTTTGCCTTAGCAACCATCCGAGCCTCATCCCGCTTGGCCTGTCGGTACCTATCAGCTGCTTCAGGGGTCCCACAAGCCAAAAAGACCCGGTAGGACTCCTTCTTCAGCCTGACAGCATCCCTTACCGCCGGTGTCCACCAGCGGGTTCGGGGGTTGCCGCCGCGACAGGCACCGACCACCTTGCGGCCACAGCTTCGGTAAGCCGCCTCGGCAATGGAGGCCCTGAACATGGTCCACTCAGACTCAATGTCCCCCGCCTCCCCCGGGACGTGTTCAAAGTTCTGACGGAGGTGTGAGTTAAAGCTCCTTCTGACAGGAGACTCTGCCAGACGTTCCCAGCAGACCCTCACAACACGTTTGGGCCTTCCAGGTCTGTCCGGCGTCCTCCCCCACCATCGGAGCCGACTCACCACCAGGTAGTGGTCAGTGGACAGCTCAGCCCCTCTTTTCACCCGAGTGTCCAAAACATGCGGCCGCAGATCAGATGAGACGACAACCAAGTCGATCATTGAGCTGCGGCCTAAGGTGTCCTGGTGCCAAGTGCACATATGGACACCTTTATGCTTGAACATGGAGTTTGTTATGGACAATCCATGACGAGCACAGAAGTCCAATAACAAGACACCACTCGGGTTCAGATCGGGGGGGCCATTCCGCCCAACCACACCCCTCCAGGTCTCACTGTCATTGCCCACGTGAGCGTTGAAGTCCCCCAGCAGAACAAGGGAGTCCCCAGGAGGAGCACTCTCCAGCACCCTCTCCAAAGACTCCAAGAAGGGTGGGTAATCTAATCTGCTGTTCGGCGCGTAAGCACAAACAACAGTCAGGACTCGTCCCCCCACCCGAAGGCGGAGGGAGGCTACCCTCTCGTTCATCGGGGTAAACCCCAACGTACAGGCGCCGAGATGGGGTGCAACAAGTATGCCCACCCCAGCTCGGCGCCTCTCAGCAGGGGCAACTCCAGAGTGGAAGAGAGTCCAACCCCTCTCGAGGAGACGGGTTCCAGAGCCAGAGCCGTGTGCCGAGGTGAGTCTGACGATGTCCAGTCGGAACCTCTCAACCTTGCACACCAGCTCCGGCTCCTTCCCCACCAGAGAGGTGACGTTCCACGTCCCGAGAGCCAGCTTCTGCAGCCGAGGATCGGACCGCCAAGGTCCCCGCCTTTGGCCGCCGCCCATCCTGCACAGCACCCGACCCCTATGGCCCCTCCCACAGGTGGTGAGCTCATGGGAAGGGGGGCCCATGTTACCTCTTCGGGCTAAGCCAGACCGGGCCCCATGGGCAAAGGCCCGGCCACCAGGCGCTTGCCAACGTGCCCCACCTCCAGGCCTGGCTCCAGAGGGGGGCCCCGGTGACCCGCGTCCGGGCGAGGGAACACTGAGTCCATCTGTCTTGTTCATCATAGGGGTCTTTTGGGCTGCACTTTGTCTGATCCCTCACCTAGAACCAAATTGCCATGGGTGACCCTACCAGGAGCAAAAGCCCCCGACAACATAGCTCCTAGGATCATTGGGACACTCAAACCCCTCCACCGCGATAAGGATTTTTTATTTTTTAGTAAAATCTTTAGTCAAAAAAGCCAAACTTTGTTGATCATGACTGATTTGTAAACACAATAAAAGCGTAATACATTTGCACTGTAGCACCGTATGGTCCCTAGAATTCACTCAATCTAAATATATTTTATATTCTTCATGTATAAAATAAAGTGTGAATATGAAAAGTGTTTGCTGTGGTATATGTAGAGAAAATAATGTGTGTGTGTTTTACTCACATTCCTATTGCTACTTCTTTAAAGCACAGAGGTGGGATTTTAGGACCTTGATCTTATTATACTCCAGACAATCTGAACCATATGTCTCCAAGATGTTCATAAGCTTTCCTCTCTCTGTGGACTCGTTCCTTGAACAGTGTCTTCTCCAGTCATGGTTTTCATCCATTGGCTTGTTGCCAAATGTTGTAAACTCCATTCAGGTGAGGCCCTTGTATTTTATGAGTAATGAACAGAAAAATGTAGGGGGTGCTTCTCAAAGACCTTAAATTGACCCCAGAAAAAGCAAAAATGTCAGCAAGGTTTTTTGGACTATTATGAAAATATTAGCGCTGCTCTTTAAAATAAAGTTCATTGTGCATTAACATGGGTTTCTAATCAAGGCCAACATAGGTAATGTTTATAAAGGCAAAAGAAACAAAACCTCTTTACAAAATCAAAAATGCTTGTGAACAATTAACAATTTTAGGTGTCTTAGTTTTCAGGGTTCAATAAATGCCTTCAGTTCGTTTAGGTGCTTTGGTGAAAAACATCCACGCATAATCATAACCCTAGGCTGTCAGATCTTAATTTTCTTTCAGGAAAAATAGCAATAGAAGCTGATCACGTAGTAATGTATTTTGGCTGTGTGCATGGCAATTAAACCTGGTTCCACTTCAATGTACATGTGTGAAACACATTTCCTTAAACAAGAAGATCAAGAAAATTGCTTCAGCTGAACACTAAGGTTAGGAAAAGAAAAACAGAGATTGCATTATCTGTATTTTTAACATTTTGTTTTTTTCTCCAACTTAATTCAAAGTCCAACTCGACCATTTTTAATTCATTGTATATTTCCCCCTCCGTTAAATCGCCACCTGTGAGAGGTGGCAGTGGCTTAGGAGGTAGGGAGAGGTCCTGTAAACGCTGGGTTGCTGGTTCAAACTCAAGCTTCATCCATTTCTGTCGGTGTTATAATGCAGGCTCAAGTCTATTGTGGTAAAAAAAGAGCTATGCTAAACAAAACAATTTACATATCCTCTCCTTGTGGACACCATTTAGATATGGATCATGACCAAAAGAATACAATTCCAGACAAAATTATCTGTCTCTGTAGGGTGCTTGGACCTAGCCTTAGAGATAGGGTGAGGAACTCTACTCAGGGGACCTTGAAGTACAGCTGCAGCTTTTTTGCATTGAAAGGAGCCAGTTGAGGTGGTTCAGGGATCTCTTCAGGATGGCCACATTCCTTTTGAAGGTTTTCCAGGCATGTCTCACTGGCAGGAAGACCCAAAACTTGGTGGTGGGTTAATATCCTGTCTGGACAGGAAACGCCTTAGGTTTCCCTAGATGCTTTGGAGGATGTTGCCTGGCAGAGGGGTGTCTGGGTTTTCCACCAAAAAGCATTATATGCTTAAGAAAAGTATTTCCACAGTATGATCCTTCTACCACCATGTTTCACCATGGGAAGAGTATGTTCAGGGTAATTTGTCAAAAACTGTAAAAGTCCCGTTACAGATCTTTTCTTATTACCTTTTAATCTCATCTGACTAACATTTGGCTTTTCCCTACATCATTTGCCTTCCCTTTAACTTTTAGTGTGGGTTTGTGTGGGTTGTTTTTACAGTTATTGTCTTGCATTCATTGTGGGAAATACTATGCCAAATCACTATATGTGGCTGTCTTTGCCGGAAACTTCACTCAGACACTAGAACGTTTTATAAGTAAATCAATCAAGACCAAATTAATAAAATTTTAGAGTCTTATGTTTATATAAATCAAAATTAGTTGGTCTTGGTGGGTCAAGATGATGGCTAACCCAAATGAGGCTTGTCCTAAAGAGGACCTCTGCTATCTGAAAAACTAATCTCAAACCATTGTCATGTTTGTCATCTATTTTGAAGATCATGACTATATACTGGAAATCAAAGTAGAAGGCATTACAGTGTTGGTAAAGTTCAATTTCTACATGAACTAGTTCAACGTTCCATTCTCACATTTGAAAATGAACTAGTTCAGCTCATAGTTCTTAATTTAATGATTTTAAACCAAGTATACAGTTCCAAAAATGAACGAGTTTGTAGTTCTTTTTTTTCAATACGTTCCAGCCAGCTACCCTCAGAATACTGGCATTTTCCAATTGTTGCCACCCATTCAGTCCACACTCGTACCCAGCTGCAGCTTTTACCCTACAGTATATTTAACCCTATTTGAATGGGTTTTTTAATAAGGAATCATTAAACAATCTGAGCTAGGAACCAAGCAGAAGTAGGAAACAAAGGCTTTACCTTCAAAGTGCAGAATTCAAATTGCAAAACAAGAAACAATGCAGCTGTTGCTACATTTGTTGGAATTTGCCTCAATTTGATGACGTGGTGCAACTCGGTGACTAGTGTTGTCAGATTTGATGTTTCCCCATATTAAGGCCTGTTGTTAACAGCATAAACATTATAAAGAGTAGACAACGCTTCGACCACTACTGCCTATTGTCATAGCCATGGCTTTAGCTGGGCTTTGTCTGGAGGACTCCATGTAAATCTGGAACTCTCTTGAAAAAAATTATAATGCGAAAGAGCACCATTCACAAATGCCAGAATGAGTGTGTGCACTATAACATTCATAAGACACAATACAGTGAGTTCAGTTCACACTCACCAAAACTATGAATGAGTTCAAGGCAAGGCAAGGCAATTTTATTTGTATAGCACACTTTCAACAGCAGGGTAATTCAAGGTGCTTTACATGATTTGGTGATTTTAAAAAAAAACACATAAAAGAAACACAGTTTCTCTCAAGTTCAGGCACAACACTGGAAGGCAATGGACCACAACAGATCTCCTTGGAAGAAATACAAACTCAGAATGAAAGATGCTTCCATTCAGAATAGCAGCCTGCATGTTCCTTCATAACTTCCCATTGTTTACAAAAATTGAAGCAGAAGTAAAGACACGCAGTGAAATTTACTAACTTACACACATTTATCCCTTCTTGACAAAATCCAGAGAGGACATGCCTAATGACTTCTGTGTCTAGGCATAAATAAAACAACTATGGTCATATAGATAAACACCCAGATCCACAAAAAGAAAAGCTGACTTATAAATTTGGAATTTTTTGAAGATTATACAGCAAGCATTCTAATGGCTTTGCTGTAGCATTCAGAGACAACATATAGTACATGATTATATATCCAACCAGTTTTGGATCACAGTTTTAATAAAAAGCTTGGATAAAACAGATCATGAAGTCTTATTTAAACCCTCTAAGGGTAAAATCTTAACATTTCCTCTCACCTCAATCTAATCTGTCCTCATTTTTGATTTGGCACCTTTGAACATCGAGTGGGGTGTGAAGTTGTGAGCCTTTTGGAAGAACACAGAGGCTGAGAACATTTCTAACAGAACTAAGTTTGCCTCGGCACCAACATTTTAAAAGCTGTGAAATGGTGAAGAGCATGCTTGAAGCAGACTGTTTCATTTTTTCCTGGTGATGATGCACAGACTTTACTTTCATTAGCATTGCTTTGAATGTTGCTGCAGAGGTTTCAAAGCTGAAAACACGATAGGTCACATACTGTAGTAGTATATTCAGAATTTTTTGCCGTGTGATCCATCTTTGGCTAAACTTCAAAGAAAACTTGTCATTTTTATGTCAATTAAAAAAAAAAAAAACTAAATGTGAAAGGTATTTGAAGATGTATAGACATTTATGTAAAAGCTTCTACCATAAAGCGATGTTTATAAGAATTTATCATTTACTTGTAGTGTCAGTGTCTTGTTCTGTCAGCAGTACAATGAAGCATAACATCTCTTACTCACCGGATCTCAAAGACATACAAATTACTGTACAATAGGTGCATATTGTAAAAACATCTTACCATTAAGACTGCAACTGAAGTTTAAAAAGAGGATGTAAAACTTCAACAGCAGTATCATGATAAATCAATCCACTAGTCTCAGGGCAAAAGGTTAAATCACAGTAAGTCTAAAAAATCCACACCTACAACTGCAAATGATTTTTTCTTTTTGCCCAGTCAACTTCATAGATGCCAAGAGAAAGCAAAACAGCTGCAGTGAGTAAGAGCACCCGGCTGCTCTTTTGGTTTCACTGTATATTCATGACAACCAGAAGGTTTGGAAAATTATTTAAGAAAGCATGTGTGTGATTAAAAAGATGATTACGCAGGAAAATTATGGCTTTTCTTCTTTTAAGTATAGTGTAATTTTATGATGTGTACATATATATTTGGTTTGTATGGTATATAAACAGTCATGATTGCTAAGTTTTTCCCCTCCTCCATGTTTCCCCCTTTTTTTATTCCTTTCGCTATGTTCATAGTCCTCCCTGGTGCCTCTCTGTTGCTCCAGGGCCTTACTAATGTGGTGGAAAACTGAAGGCACCTACTAAAAAAGGGGCCTCTCCATGTGTGCTGCTCTTGTTAGAAGTGATTAAAAAAGGATTTGTGCTGGGTGGGTTGTGATTGTTATCACTACACAAGATTTATTGTCCTGAGCCCCTGAAGGTGGGGGCTCTGGTGCTGCCGTATAAAAACCATACACTACTGGAGCACACAAAACTTCTATAAGGAAGGAAACACGGTCGACATCAGTACTTCAACATTTCCAGGATGTCCAGAAAAAATGTGATTTCAACTCATACCACTCACAAAAGAATAATCAAAGCCTTTCACAGTAGACATTTTAAAACTGCAACAGAACATGTTTCAGACATGTAGACCTAATACCTCCAGGTCCTTTGAAGCCAAATTAACCGTGTTACCTACACAACGCATAAATGATATAAAAATGGCGTAAAATGTCAACTTTGGGGAGGATGTAAATAAGAAAAATATAGACGTTGCATATTTTTTTCAAGCATTGAAAGATCTTAGTTTTTTAAAACTTAGACAATTGTAGCTATTTACTATTCTACTGTACAATTAGTCTAAAACTGCAAAAAAAACCTTTCATTTCACCTTTCTATGCTCAATTAGAGTAATTATTAAGTTTAGACCTTCCTGTTTTTTGACTGACAGTAGACTTTTGAATACTAGTTCAACTTAAAAAAGAAAGTGTTAAAACATGTTATACCTGTTTTTTCTAGCATTTGTTGAAAGACAAAAAATATACAAAAACAAATTTTTGAGGAGTTTTGTCTTTTTAAAGATTAAATAAAATGGAGCTTTTTGGCCATCACACAATATGCTCTGTTTGGCAAACAACAAACTTTCCACATTACCACAAACACACCATCCCGAAAGAAGGGTGTTGGCAGCATTATGCTGTGGGGATGCAGCAAAATATAAAGGAAATCCTGGTGGACAATTTGTTTCCATCTGCAAGGCAAGGTAATTTTATTTGTATAGCACACTTTCAACAGCAGGGTAATTCAAGGTGCTTTACATGATTTGGTGATTTAAAAAACAAAAAACAATGGAAATTAAAAGTAAAAGAAACACACATTACACATGATACACAATAAAGCGAGAGAAAGATCAATAAAGTAAAAGAACATGAACACATTTCATACATATGACATCAATCATTTAATCGAAGGCAATTCTAAACAGATGGGTTTTTAGTCTCGATTTAAAGCAGTTCAGAGTTTCAGCAGCTCTACACTCGTCAGGAAGTCTGTTCCAGATAAGGGGAGCAAAGAAACTGAAAGCTGCTTCTCCATGTTTAGTTCTGAGTCTAGGGATGTTTAGTAGGCTAGAGTTGGAGGACCTGAGTGGTCTTGGTGGTTGGTACCGTGACAACAGGTCTTCAACATATTTTGGTGCTAAGCCATGTAATGATTTATAAACCATTAGGAGTATTTTGAAGTCTATTCTCTGAGCTACAGGGAGCCAGTGTAAGGACTTTAGAACTGGGGTGATGTGCTCTACTTTCCTGGTTATAGTGAGGATGCGAGCAGCAGCATTCTGGATCAGCTGAGGCTGTCTGATTGCCTATTTAGGCAGACCTGTGAAGATGCTGTTGCAGTTATCAATCCGACTAAAGATCCGACTAAAAATAAACGCATGGTCCTGTTGCAACATCAGTCGTTTAATCCTAGAAATGTTCTTCGGGTGATAGAAGGCTGACCTTGTGATTGCCTTTATGTGACCCTGGAGGTTCAGGTCTGAGTCCATTACTACACCTAGGTTTCGTGCCTGATCAGTAGTTTCTAGCTGTATTAACTGAAGCTGTGTGCTGACTCTTGATCGTTCCTCTTTGGGTCCAAAAATAATTACTTCAGTTTTGTTTCTATTCAGCTGGAGAAAGTTATGGCACATCCAACCATTTATTTGGTCAATGCATTGATTTAGGGTTTGAATGGATTCAGAGTCACCTGGTGACATTGTAATGGAAAGCTGAGTGTCATCCGCGTAGTTATGGTAGCTAATGTTCAGGGAACATTAATTTTCCAGGAAGACAGCAACCCGAAGCAAACAGCTAAAACTACAAATAAATAGTTTGAAGGCAACAAGTTGGTCAAAGCCCAGGCCTAAATCCCATGGAGAATTTGTGCCAGGACTTGAAAAGGGCTGTTCACAGCCGATCTCCACGCAACATGACAGAGCTTGAACAGGTTTGTAAGGAGGAATGGGGTAAAATTGCAGTGCCCAGCTGTGCAAGCCTGGATGAGACCTATCCACGTAATCATTTAGTTTATGTTTCTTATTTTTAATTGTCATTGTTTTGTAGAAATCCGTTTTGTTTTTGCCATTAGAGCGGTTTATTTTGTAAATTGATCATCAAAAAAAGCCAACTTGATAACGATTGATTTGTATAGGCAATTAAAAGGGTAAAACATCAAAGGGAATCAATACTTTTTAAAAGACACCATAAAATAATACCAAAATTAGGTTCTATAAAGTTTTCTAAAGAAGGTTAAATACAAATGCAGGCCAAAATTTAACATAAATAAATAAATACATTTAAAAAACATGTGCCCTGTTCCTTCCACTTTATTTGTTTTATTCCGATGTGAGTTGTTTGAGCCAATGAGGCTTCCTAGTGTCTGCTGAAGGAGGAGGAGCCTCTCCCGACCTTTTCCTGATCTCTAGCTTTAGTCTCTTTTCTTATTTTCTTTTCTTAGCTTTTTTCTTAGTTACTTTATACACCAAGCCTCTGGAGTCACTGAATTAGCAGGAAGGACTGTGGATTACCAAAATGGTGTTTTGCTCAGCTGAGGACTTGGAGAAACTGCTCCAGAGAATTGAAACAATCACCTTCAGATTAATTTTGATCTAAACACTGGATATGGAAATGAGACAACTTTACAGATGACTATATGCGGGGAGGAAGAACCTGGCAGCCCGGTGTTATCTCGGTCAAACAATCTTGCACAGAAGCCACAGAACAACGCTACTCCTCCACCTAAAAGGCTTTTAATGGGTAGAACACCACATTCCCAATTTGACGAAGACTGGCCGGCTTTAAAGCACACTGAATTTACACCTGCTTTCTCTGCTCCGAGGAAGAAAAAAACAAAACTGCAACCTAAAACAGGAGATAACACTTACCCTGGAATACCGCTAAGAAACAGATTCAGTTTGCCGAAAGACAAAACAGCCTCTGGGACCAGTCAAGGTCACCAGGAGAAATCCATTCACATGAAGCAGACGCATAAGAAAGCAAGAACCCCCCCAGCAAAAGTTCTCATCATACATGACGGGTAAATTAATGGTACTGAAGATTTTTGTAGCCAGAACACTAGCGTTATCACCTGCCCCAAGAACATAGTGAGTGAAATATCAGAAGAAAATCCAGACAACTTTAGAACATAACCCTAAACTGGAAAAGCTTGTTATCCACACAGGTGCAACTGATGTAGCCAAAACACAATCAGAAATTCTCAAAACAGACTACTCTGATCTGCTACAGAGACTTGATGGACTTAACATAAACATTTTTATCAGCGGACCAGTCCCTGAAGGAAATTATGAAAGGTATAGTAGACTTTGCATGCTCCATAAATGGTTGAAGAGAAAATCTGCTGAAAAATCAATCCCATTTATTAATAACTTTAGAATATTTAGATGTGCAAAGCACTTGTTCAAGATAAATGGACGTTATCTTAACAGAGCTGACTGAGACTGTTGATCTAAAATATTTTCTGTTATCTGAATAAACACTTGATAAAGCACCCGAGAGCTGACCTCGAAGCACGGCCTGTGGATACTATCAGAGAACAAACATATCCCCACACACACAAAGTGACATAACCAGCCCAGACAGCTGCATGGACTGACAGAAAACAAACATTTCCAATAGATGTACATTGATTAGCAAAGTGTTTTTCAAGTATTCCAAGGTCATCAGTCTCATCGACACATAATGACTCTCAGTTTAGATATTTCTCAGATAGACTGAAGGCATAAATTAGAATTGGGTCACAACTAACACCGAACCTTGGTCTACATCAGGCCTCTGGGACTAACACTGGATATATTCCACACATGCTCTCACTGGTAATAACAGACATCTTAAATAAAAGGGAACAGGACAGTAATTCTACTCCCATCGTCTTCCAGAAGTCATCCGACCAGCCCGAAAAAAATCATTCAAATCATTACGAGCAAAAGAAAAAAAAAACTAAAGCCAAACGCTCTTATATTAGAACAAATCTCAAATTAATCACCTGTCAGAAGGTTCAGCTACCGATTATCAAACCCAATAAGTTAGTTTTATTAAATATTAGGTCTTTATCAGGAAAGACACTCCTAATCAATGAATTAATGACTGGACATAATATACATGCCCTTTTTTATCAGAAACCTAGCTAGACATAAATAATGAAACATCTGATAGAATCTACTCCTCCAAATTACAATTTCTTAAGCGAGAGTAGGAAACACAGCCGAGCTGGAGGCACACGCGTCAGTGTCTGTGAGAGCGTTTGCGAGGCCTGCTAAGACCAGCTCCCTAACAAACAGGGTGATAACTGGTTTTAAATCTTTTTAAGACTGGTTTTCATAGATTTTAACATCGTCAACTTTTTAATCAATTGAATGCTTTTATCGGGGTTTTTTTAATTGGAGTGCGGACCACTTTTATCTCGCCATGCCTCCACTCTCCTGCAGCCCAGGGTTCGATGGCTGCCTGAAGTTCAGCTAGAAAGTTCTGGAGCAGAGGATCGTTTTGGCGCCTTGGATATGGATTTCCCTCCTCTGATGGCCCCTGGTCCCCGTAGCTCCGTTGGGCCCAATCTCTCCCAGAAGCCGGTGCAGCTGCCCTAGACCTGCAGCCCTCCACGTTGCGCCAAATCCCGGACCGCAGCCAGATCTCGCCGAGGAGTGCTCCACTTCACCCCAAACCCATGGATCGAGCCCTCGGCGCCGATTACACATTGCTGGAGTTCTGGGGAAGCTTCTCCACCTGACATGCAGCAAGTCCTGGATGGTGAAAGATCCTCTGCCCAGCGTCAACAACCTGCAGACCCGCCCTCCACCACACTCATCATTGGAGACTCCATTATCCATAATGTGAGAATAAGAAGAGCCCTCACTCTGTGTTTTCCCAGAGCCACCGGCTTGGATATTGCAGGAAGGATCCCGGAGCTCATTGAATACATGTGTGAGTAAACGGGAGATCCATGTTGGTATTAATGACATTTGTAAACAGCAGTCTGAGCTCCTGAAGCGGGATTTTATTCACCTTTTTAATCTTATAAAAAACACATGTTTCTGTTTTTATTTCTGGCCCCACTCCCACCGTCGGCAGAGGAATTGATCTTTTTAGTAGACTACTATATTTGAATACCACTGTGATGCAAAACATCGGTTTTATAGACTATTTTAACATCTTCTGGGGCAGGAGTCACCTGTTTGGGGCAAATGGACTTCACTTAAACAGACAGGGCACACTCATGCTGGCGATGAGCCTGGCAATCCCCATGCCCTTCTACCACACTGACACCAGCTGCCCTTGCCCTTTCTGCCCCAGTTGCCACATCCTAATGTCCAGCTGCTCCCTGCTCCTATGAACTCAGCCCTGATTTTAACAGTAACTCACATATTGGACTTGGACCTTGCCTTACCTCATTTATACCTGTCAGTATCAGCAGAGAACGAACAAAAAATCATAAACCCAACAAATGCAACCCCACTAATCTCAAACAGTTACCAAAAGTTCAACCTTCAGTAAGTCATACAGTCATTCCATCTCCGATCACTATTTATATGGCACTTTTAAATGTTGGCTCTCTGCTGAACAAAACTTTTATTAACAACGATCTGATTGTAGACCATAATCTTCAGTATTTATTTTTATCAGAAACGTGGCTGAGTGCAGACGCCCCTGTTGGTCTTACAGAGGCCTCCCTACCAAATTCTTACTTCACTTATTCTAAGAGGAGTAGTAAAAGGGGAGGCGGAACTGCTTTTATAAGCTCATCAACACACTCTGCCAAACCTGTTTTATTTGATAACTATTTTACTTTATATGGATAACCTTTTAGATCCTTTATCTACAGATTTTTTAAATATTCTGAACTATATGGATTTTACTCATGTCACACAGCCGACTCATAACAGAGGACACACCCTGGACTTGGTCATCACTTATGGCCTGTCCACCAGTGTGTATTCTGTTGTTGACATGGCTGTCTTAGACCACTACTGTGTGTTTTTTAACATCTCCAGTTTTATCCAGCAGGAGAGCTCTGTGAGAACTGTCAGGAAGCGTAATCTACCCCCTGAAGTGGCAGCAGGTTTTCTGGAACTTTTTCAAAAGATTCCTCCTATAGTTTTCCTGCCCCTTGTGATGTTATTGTCAATTATTTTAACAGTAGGCTTCAGTCCATTCTTGACCTGCTTGCTCCACTACAAGTTAAAAGTTTACACTTAAAAGTTGCATGTGGAGAAATAAAAACCTCAAAAATCTAGAGAGAAAGTGTAGGGCGGCAGAGAGAAAATGGAGGAAAAATTAAACCACAATAAACCTTTAAATATACACAGAACTTCTTAAATCATACAACAATGCAGTAAGAAACTTAAAAAGTGCATATTTTTCCAAAATAATCTCAGATCCTAAAAATCCCAAGATTCTAATTTCCATCATTGACAAACGTTTTAACTGTCCTACTAATGCATTTCAGAAAACCCCCTCAAACACTTTGTGATGAGTTCGCAGACCACTTCAGAGAGAAGGTAGACACCATCAGATACAATATTTTATCTTCTCAAAATAACATGGTTTTAGACAAATCTGAGCTTGTGTCTTTACCAGAGGAAACACTGGACAGTTTTGTCCTGTTAGAAGCTGAGATTCTTGACTAAGTATTCTCCTCAATGAGGCCCACCACATGTCTGTGGACCCAATTCCCACTTTCTTTTTTAAGCCATTTTACGGATCTTTTAGAGATGAGATTTTAAGCGTCATGAATTGCTCCCTTCAGACAGGGGATCTTTCCTGCCACCTTTAAACAGCCGGTAGTTAGGCCCCTGTTGAAGAAAAGCAATTTAGATTTTAATAATTTTAGACTGGTATCTAACTTACGGTTTTTAAGCTAAGTCTTAGAAAAGCTTGTTTTAATTAAACTTAATGATTTTATTAATTCACACAATGTCGTGGAGAAATTTCAGTCTATTTTCAGGGTGAACCACAGCACTCAGATGGCCCTTCTGAAGATTTTAAATGATTTTACATTAAACTATGATGCAAAGAAGGTGACAGTGTTGGTTCTACTGGATCTAAGGGCTGCCTTTGATACAATAGACCACACTATTCTTTTAACCCGTTTAAAACAGATTGGCCTCTCTGGTGCTGTTCACAAATGGTTTACATCCTATCTCACAGACAGGACTTTTATGGTAAGTTTACATAACTGCTCCTCTCGAGTCCACATGATTACATGTGGTGTGCCCCAGGGTTAAATTTTAGGTCCAGTGCTTTTTAACCTCAATATGCTCCCTCTTGGCAGCGTCATCAGAAGACATGGAGTTAACTTTGATGATACACAGTTGTACATCTCCATGTCTCCCGATGACACAAGGCCAATGGATGCACTTTTTAACTGCATTCTAGACATCAAATCCTGGATGGCAGAAAACTTTCTCCAGCTCACAGAAATTAAGTTTTAGTCATTGGTCCTGAGGCTCAGAGAGAGAAACTTTTACCAAAAGTACAATCACTGTCTTTTAATCCTTCTTTACAAGTGAAGAACCTGAGTGGGATTTTTGACTCTGAGTTGACTTTTATCACTCATATTAAAAACATTACTAAAATAGTTTTTTATCATCTAAAGAACATTGCCAGAGTCCGCCCTATTCTCTCTCGGGCCAACACGGAGACACTGATGCATGCTTTTATTTCCAGTAGAATTTATTACTGTAATAACCTGCTTTCTGGTCTTCCCAAAAAGAGTATATCAGGTGTACAACTTCTACAAAATTCAACAGCACGTGTCCTGACAAGACCAGGAGGCGGGAGTACATTACACCTGTTTTAAACTCATTGCATTTGCTCCCCGTATGTTTTAGGATAGATTTTGAGGTTTTTCTTTTGATTTTTAAGTGTCTTAATGGTCTTGGGCCTTCTTATCTTTCAGAACTGCTTTTACCTTATGAACCCTCGCGGTCTCTGCGCTCCTCTGGCAGCCATCTCCTTGTCATCCCAAAAGTCAGGAAACACACTCATGGTGAGGCGTCTTTTAAGTATTATGGCCCTCACCTTTGCAACAGGCTGCCGGAGGACCTCGGGGCAGCTGAAAACGCCCCAGTTTTTAAGAGCAGGCTCAAGACTCACTTTATTAGCTTAGCTTTTAACTGATTACTATTTATTATTGTCTGTTTAATTGCTCTGTATGTTTTATTTGATTACATTTTATCAATGTTTTGGAATTTAATCTTATCACATTTATCCCAGTTTTTTAAATATCTTAACCTGTTATTTTAATCTTCCTTCCCGTGTTACCTTTCACTGATATGCTGGTGCAGATGGCTCCTCTGATGGTGTTTCCTTACCTGGCTCATCTGCACGCAGACCTATGTCCTTTTTATTGTTGCTTTTAGGTGTATGTGCATGAGGGTTTGTTTGGGGAGAAGGGGGTATACCTGTGATCATGTTTTTAATTTTTAATTCTGTGGGGGAGGGATGGGAATGTGGTTTTATGTGGGGTAGTATTCATCTTTGAGATGCAATTTTGTACCAAAAGCCCTTGATAATTATAGATTGATTGATTGAGGCGTAGCCACAATCTTTCATAACTCAATGAATTTGAAAAAGGTATACCTGGGCACATTTGACTCTTTTGAATACCTAGCCACTCAGATAAATGAGCCTAAAAAAGCTATATTTTTAAGTTTATATAAACCCCCAAAACCTAACTCTAACTTCTTTAAGGATTTCAGCAACCTTCTTTCCATAATATGTATAGATTATGACCAATTTATCATTGTGGGGGATTTCAACATCCATACTGAAAACCACCAGGATAGACTAGCAAAAACATTAGATGAAACTTTTCATAATTTCAACCTGGCCTAGCATGTCAAACAACCAACATACAATAGAGGACACACTCTGGACTTAATTATCTGCAAAGGTTTAACTATATCTGACATCTTGGTAATTGATATTGCACTATTTGACTATTTCTGTATTTTCTTTGAAAGTACCATATATGCTAAACTATCTAGCGACAGTGAGATAACTGTAAAAAAGCGTTTTCTTGGGGACAGTTCAGTTGAAACCTTTAAACGTATTTACCCTTCCACCACATCCCCCTCATCTCCCAACTCCAACGCAGTAAACAAGCTGGTAGATAATTTCCTCGTGAAAATCTCAGACATCATTGATTCCCTTGCTCCAACTAAAGTGAAAGTAGTCTCAGGTAGAAAGTCTCAGTGGACGAGCGATCCACTGGTACATAGTGAAAAAAGGGAGTGTTGACAAGCCAAGAGAAAATGGCAGAAAACTCGACTCCTGGTTCACTGTGAGATCTACAAAGAGAGACTGAACAGATATCAGTTAACAGAAACATTAACAATGCATGGACTCTGTTTGCAACAGTGGAAAGACTAATCCTTCAGTGACAGTAGCCCCTGAACTAAACTCCACCAGGACCTGCAATAAATTTGCCAGCTTTTTCACTGAAAAGATTCTAACAATTAGATGGTTGGTCTGTACCGCAGCACCGAACCGACTACCAATGTTATACCCAACTAACACAAATGTAGAAAAAATGTCAGAATTCCATTAAATTAAACCAAAAAAACCTTGAAGAAATCGTTAACAAATTAAGCTCCTCCTCTTGCTGTATTGATATCCAACAGACAGCTTTCAAAGTTTTCCCTGGCATCTGATTAAAATAGTTAACTCATCCCTCCTGTCAAGTGTCTTCCCCCAGACTTTAAAAACAGCAGTTATTAAACCACTGCTAAAAAAAGAATAATCTGGACAACATGTTAATGCAGAACTACAGGTCTATTTCAAATCTTTCATTCATCATTAAAATTATTGAAAAAGCTGTGTTTCTACAGTTAAATGGCTTCCTAACAATGACCAACTGCTTTGATGTTTTTGAGTCTGGTTTCCGTGCTCACCACAGCACTGAGAATGCCCTCGTCAAAGTTTTCAATTACATTCACATAATTACAGACTGTGGTAGAACCACAGTGCTGGTTCTGTTGGACCTCAGTGCAGCATTTTACACTGTTGATCATGATATATTATTGGACGACTGGAGTGCTGAGTCGGACTCTCTGGTATAGTACTTGGCTGGTTCGAGTCTTACCTAAAGAACTGAAATGTCTTTGTTTCAATAGGAAACTGTTCATCAAAACCAACAGAAATTACATGTGGGGTGCCCCAGGGCTCCATTCTGGGGCCCCTCTTATTTAATATCTACATGCTCCCACTATCCCAGATTATAACAACCAATAAGATTAGCTACCATAACTATGGGGATGATACTCAGGTCTGTATTACGATGTCACCAGGTGACTTTGAACCCATCCAAACCCTTAGTAAATGCATCGAGCAAATCAATGGATGGATGTGCCATGACTTTCTCCATGAATAGAAACAAAACAGAAGTAATTACTTTTGGACCTAAAAAAGAACGATCAATAGTCAGCACACAACCTCAGTTAATACTGCCAGAAACTACTGATCAGGCCTGAAATCTAAGCGTAGTAATGGACTCAGAGCTGAACCTCTGGGGTCACATAAAGGCAATAACAAGTTCAGCCTTGTATCACCTAGAACATTTCTAGGATGAAAAGGACTGATGTCGCAATAGGACCTCGAAAAACTCATCCATGCGTTTATCTTTAGTCAGATTGATTACTGCAACAACCTTCTCACAAGTCTGCCTAAAATGTAAATTAGAAAGCTGCAGCTGATCCAGAACGCTGCTGTTCGTGGCCTCACAAGAACCAGGAAAGTAGAGCGCATCACCCCATTTCTAATGTCCTTACACTGGCACCCTGTAGCTCAGAGAATAGACTTCAAAATACCTTTACTAGTTTATAAATCATCGAATGGCTTAGCACCAAAGTATGTTGAAGATTTACTGTTACTATACCAACCCCCCAGACCACTCAGGTCCTCTAATTCCAGTCTACTCAACATCCCTAGAATTAGAACCAAACATGGAGAAGCAGATTTCAGTTTCTATGCTCCTCTAATCTGGAACAAACTTCCAGAAAACTGAAAAGCTGCTGGAACACTGAGTTATTTTAAATCACAAGTAAAACCTTATCTGTTTAGAGCTGCCTTTGAGTAATGTTTTAATGTATCATATGTTTAGTGTGTGCTTCTTGCTTTGTTGCTGTTTTTACTTTATATGCTTTGTCTGTGTTTTACTATTTTTATTTTACCACTTAATCATGTAAAGCACCTTGAATTACCTTGTTGTTGACAGTGTGCTATACAAATAAAATTGCCTTGCCTTGCCTACATAAAACCCTTGTAGAACGCATATAAGTTTATGATTGTAGGTTGTCAATATTTTTTTTAAACATTCAATGCATATGAATGTTTTTGTATGGCATGTATATAGTTTTAAAGAAATAAAATATATGCAGGAAAAGTGATGATATATTATGTTTTGGCTGTATGAGCCCCTTTTTGATTCGAGTCCAAATATAACACAGCTTGCAGATGACGCTCACTTTACATGCAGAGACTTGGGCTTACCAAGTCAATTAATGGATTTGTGTGGGTCTGATGATGTTAACAGACCTGTGTGTCAGGGGCCTGTGGTCAGGGAGGCAATCACAGACCAGACCAAGAAAAACATCTTTGTGCTTGTTAATACCACCATTTCCTTATAAACTTTTTTGTTGGAATCATGCGTTTTCAGCTGGTAAGAGTAGCTTTGTCCCAAAAATGATGAATAATGATCGAAAAGAGATAGCTTTCAAAATGTTACACTTTCAGCTTGGTTTTATCTGCTACTTTAATAACTAACAGCGGTCTGTTCTGTTTTTCCACATTCATATGGCCGTGAAAAATCTATTGCTGTTTGTCACCATTAAATGCCAGAACATCTGCCTATGACTGGATGGTCTATGTCACCTTTGAGGGCTTGCTTTAAAAAAGAAGAGCTGTGGGAAACTGGGGGATTTTAACCTGATGGGAGACAGGGTCAAGCAGGGAGATATGGTACATTAGCAAAGCATGATTTCCCCACATGTGATACTGGTGTAGGTCTGGCCTGAATATTAACGTGTATAAGTCATAGCAAAAGTCAGTGACATAAATTGAGAGGGTGAAATGCTCCGGGCAGCCAACTGGAAACCACAACAGCATTTAAAAAATAAAAAATATGGTGATACTTAAAGTAACCCAGTCATGATAGATGGTTACATTATGACTTGTTAACAACTGTTATTTTTTTCATGGTTATTTTGTTGTTGGTGTCTTTTTGTGTTTATAATCATATATGGCAACTTAGTCAGCTTAAAAAATGACAGACTACATGACAAGAGAAGACTTGTGTTTTTTCTGAACATCCTGTTTAACGAGTAAAGTCAATTAATGAAAGTGAACAGACTGTAAAGACAACTGCAGGGAGTTGTGTGGTCACGCTAACGTTTTTTTATGGAGGTGTTTGGGGTTATTTCCGTGCATCTATTTAATGTAAGAAAAAGAAACTGTCCATATGGATACCAAATTCCATGCAGAGCCTATTACAAGTTCAGGAAATTAAAACAAAGCTTATGCAGCCAAAGGCCGTCAGTTAATTCTTTGTGGAAAGCAGCTAATTTTTTATGTCTGGCACCTTTTAATGTTTTTTTCGAACTTAATGTGGGTGTAGCGAGCTGGAAAAATGAGTCTGTACATTTTATTTTAACTGTGTGTGTTTTGTGTGTGTGTTTCATGAGCATTTCTAGACAAGCAACTGGACTAGGCTGCATTTTGAAACCACATGATGACAGCAACCGATGAAGTCAGAGTAAACAGCAAGACAGTTCTCATTACAGATCGCGTGTGCTTTTGGATTTATTTTACATGGTCACAAAACCCCCTGCTGTTAGGAGTAAATATTCATGTAATATGTCTTTGCATGGACTTTCAGCTGCATTCTGCCAGTGTGACTATAGACTCAGAGTTTCTGTGCACAAAGTGAAAGCTTTTCAAAAACAGGTCCCAATCTGCCTCCTAATTGTGGAATTAAAATGTTTAAAGTTTGTAGAGCCACTAGTGTGATTTTGTTTCAACAGTAGTCTGAAAATGGGTGCAGGTTTACTGTAATACGTCAACAACCCAGCGGGACGGTTGTCACCTGACACTATAGATTGCTGATTTTTAAGTGTGTACTGAAACAGACAAACCTTTCATTTTTATGAATTTAGCAGATTTAAAGCTAATCTAAATCTGCTGCTTGGAATGGAACATTCGAAAAACACATGTAGCTAATGCGATACATTCTCTCAAAAGGTTTGACTGAATGCAATGCACTAATTATTGCATGATAATTGCCTAGATTTTTTGTGATCTAATTTGAATAAAATAGTATTAGGGCAAGTTGAAGAAAAAAACAAGGTGGTTTATTTTCTTTTGAATTACAGAATAAAGTCTGAAATTAATTTGTTTGTGATTGAAGTTAATGTACTTTGAAAAATAGAAAGATTAGAAATAATGTCTTGAGGAAAAGGCAGATTGCAGAAGCTGCAGTGTTTGCTGTTTATATGCTTAAAAATCACAAAACACAATTCTATTCCATTCTATTATGAAGTTAGCTTGCGCATTTACTGAAGGTATGACTGTTGCAGATCTTTGCACAAGTATTATTTTGACTTTATCGTTCGTATATTTACTCAGCTTTTTCTCATTTCAGTTTTTTTTACCATTTCCACTTACTTCTTCATTTGGACTTTTTTTTCACTTTCTCCAATGATTTGACTTTTTTCTCTTTAAAATTACTTCCTTCTCAATTTCCTTTCTCCAAGTGACCCTTATATATTTTGTACTGCTGTTACTCCGTGCCTGTCATGGTGGTACAGAGAAAACTTTTTAAATGTTTTTTTATTTAAATTGTTTGTCACAGAAAACCCAAGAAACACAACAGAACGCCTGAAAAATATCTTCTGCATGTCTTAAAATAGTAGCCCCAGAGCTCTTCACTCAGTGTTCTCTGTGGCTGCACTCTTTGTAAAGCCCAATGCGCACTTTGATCGCTTCTTCAGAGTACATTTTGTATTCTTAGTCAACCTTTAAACTAGCTTGTATTTAGAGTTAAAAAATAATTTCAATTAAAAATTTTTTAGCAAATACAATTTGTTCAATTTGATCTACTTTCATTACAGGCACAAAGTTAGCATTGCACTTTTTTATAATATTTTCGTGCATTAGCTCATATGTCCCTTTTCTTTTTTTCACTAATAATTCTGTTATTCATATCTGAGGTTTCAGAAACCATTACAATAATTAGTAAATAGTTAGTTGCATAGAATAGAATATTGGCAGCTTTTCCTCCGCAACATGTCTGACAGCTAATGTAGGTTGATCAGTTTTTTTTTTATTCTGTAAAGTGCTTGTTGGACATTATATAAGATACAAATGTTATACAAAATATGAATACAAAAAAATCAAAGTCAACTTCATTTGTACAGCACATTTCAGCAAGAATGCAGTTCAAAGTGCTTTACAGTAACTTTCGTCTAAATATAATTAAATATATTTATATAATAATTAAATTATTTGGCATTTCAGCCAAAGCCTTCCTTAAGCTCAACATGCACTGTGCAATTTTTGGCCCATTTTTACCCTATTTTCTATTCATGCAACAACCCTGATCCTACCTTTCTAGAAAACCTTGGAGCTAGAAAAGTTAGACCTGTGGATGAAAAATTAAGTTTTGCAGTTAATAAAATGATTATTTCATTCAGAAAGTGTCAGATTAGCTTGCATTCCTTGTATCAAAGGAGGAAAATAGTTTTAGTGGGAAAGACACAAATTACTAACTTATTTTCAGTTATGTTAGTAGCTTCATTAAACTTATGGAGTCAATAAAGTTTGCATATTTTACTTAATTCACCCCAGGAGCGGCTAGTTAATTCTGCATTTTTAGCCCCTACAAATTGTTGAAGGGTTGATGGTTCTTATATTTGTCAAGCCTCACCATACACACACTTTTTCTTTTACTTAATCTTTTATTGCATGTGTAACGCAGCTAGAAACTACTTTTATCACCATCTCCAATTGCTTCAGCTTTAGTCTTGATCCCTCTCATTAGCCTGTGATGGTAAAACAGGGATTCAGTAAAAAAAAAAAAAAAAATACAGAGCATCATTAAACACAGTAAACGATATACTTGGAATTATAGGAGTTCCATGAAAGGACTGGACGAGTGCCAGAAAACCTATTTAATTCCTCCAGACGCAGGTGTGAGCTGCTATAACAAATCACCCTATGCCAGAGGTCTGATTTGTAAAAGAAAACAGCGTAATGCATATAAAGAGCTTAAAATGTTTGCCGAACAAAGGCAGATGTTCCATAGTAAGATATATGAGAACACAAAGCAATGTTGCCAAGCTGATTAGCAATTCTGATTTGTTTCGTTTTATCAACTCGAGACACGAGGAGAATGTAAATCGATGAAAACACTGAGGTAAGTTGACAGAAAAAAATATTAAAATGCTGATTAAATGGGAACTTCAGCATAAAAGCCAATAAACAAGCAGAGATTAATTGAAATACAGTATAACTGGTTGAAGTTAAATATTTGGACAGTGGGTTCATGTAAGGCCTTTTTCAACGTTGAGCTATGAATTTTAAGCAGATCCCACAGACACATAAAGAGCTTAAAAGCATGAATAAAAGAAGAGCCTCTCAGCTTGTGATTATAAGGTTTTATGGCCCTTTTCTCTTCTTTACCTTCAAGAAGTGGATGGCAGTTGGGACTATTCCTTTTATTTGGTTGTAATTTTACATAAAGAACATTAATAATCTGCACCTGAATAAGACAAAGGGTTATTTTCACATTTAGTAAAATCTTGAAATTTCCTTAAACCTTGATCAGAGAGGGTAAACTAAGCAAAACATTTAGCCAAGAAATAAATAAAAAAAATTGCTGTTTTAAGAGGACAGATGTAAATACTCTCTTTGTGTACACTTTTAGTTGATGTGATTGGAACATAGCCGTGCTCAGGAAACTGAACTGGTATTTAACTTGGAAGGCCAACATGCCTCAAGGCTGCCAAAGCACTCGGAGAACCAACTCACCTCACCTAGTCTGCTGTAAATTCTCACCCTCTTTTCGTCCCTCACATGCTCTGAAGCCTTATTAGTTTTCCACATTTTGCTAGAGGTGACATTCTCTGTACAAGCTGTTGCCTAAAAGCCAACTTGTGCAAAAGTGTGATTTCAAGGTAAAGCACGAGACGCTGGATAACAGGGCTGGGGACAGGGGTCTCTTTAGTGCCATTACAACAAATCCCGCCCCTGAGAGTACATGCTGTGGTCTGCTATTTGTCTATTTCATGTTATTTTTATTTCAGTTTTTAGAGGGGGTGCAGTAAAACCCGAGTTGCCTCTTACCCTTCAGAACTTCTTATTTCAAGCACATTGCCTAAATCACAGGAGGTATGTTGAAAAAACAGGACACCCTATAAAATCCTGACAATGGCCTCCTGTTTTAACGTACTCATGGGAAGCTGAATCAGACGCTTTTAAAAACAGTGCTCGCTTTCGAATAAAGGATAACAAAGCAGGGTTCAGGGGCATTTTATCAGTCTTCTCTAACTTAAATTGATTCAGCGGGTAAATATAAAATGTTCTATGTTTTCAGACAAATTAGACAAAAAGGTAAGGTGACGTTACAGGTACAATGGGAAATAGAAAAACAAGGGCAGAGGTCTATAGAGGCATGGGACACCTTTACCTTAACTGTCCATTTTGTTGATTGGCAAGAGGGTCAAACTCTCACCTTTTAATCTTGTTGTTGAAGTGATTAGAGGAAGCAGGGATGAGAGAGTGAGGAAGACGAAAGGACAAACAAAAATAAAAGTATATTACGAGAGTTAATATGAGATCATAGAGGTTGAAGCACATTTCATTGAGAATGCAATCTCTTAAAGTGCTTTATGTAGTTTCCTGATTTCTTCGTCCCTGCATAATGCTATTTTAGACATAGCATGCATCGGTTTTGTTGTTTTTGTGGTAAATATCAATGCAAAATAAAATGTACACTTTAAATTGACACTGTTTATTGAAACTATCCAAATACCTTCAATCCTTTCCTGTTTAGGGAATAAGAAAAAAACCTCAAAGTGGATCCAAAAAAACAAAAACAAAACAATTTAAAATAAATATGAGATTAACTCTTTGCCATACTGAGTGTGGTGAACAATCCCAGACTGCTTCAAGAACTTTCATCTGGTTGTGAAGTAACTAAAACTTTAAAATACCACTGGGAAAGGTACTATTTTCAACGCCAGTACAGATTTCTGACTGGGTCATGAGCCCTGTTTGAATAATTAATTTCAGCCTGTTTAGGAATACCAAAACAAAAGCACCAGGTTTGTAGTTGCTTCTTCTTTACATGGCTGCAGGCTCATTTGCTATTTTTCTGGAAATGAAACTAATTAGATATTAAAACTAAAAGTATTCTAATTTCCCAAGTATCTGACCATAATGCCAGTCAAGACAAGTCTCTAACTAAACTCAGCTTACATAGGCTGTTGTTGTGCTGTTGTCTGATTTTATTTAGACCACAGCCTGGTAAAACATGAGGCTTCACTTTGTGACCATTTCCCAAGGAAAGAAAAAATAGAATATTTTTTAAGTTAATTTGTTGCTTTGAAAAATCTGCATTTCCTAAAACAAGCCAAGCTTTTTATCGTTAGCAGTGAAAGAGTGACTATATTGGGTGCTGCAGTTCTGCCATGTGATCTACTCTGTGTGCTGCATTCAGATATTGAAAATGGTCTGGAAGGGCTGCAGCGATAATGAACTTTTATAACACCGAAAATCAAGAGCAAAACATTAAAAAAAAGTTCATAAAGCGGAAGAACATTTTGTCTGAACTAGGAGCAGGTGGTTGATTAAAAAATTTGCAGTTGAGAAGGAAGGCAAATAGGTGAATCTAAACAAAATCCGAAAATTAGATTTGGTTTAGGACAAATTGTGTTTAGTCTATAAATTTAACAAAGTCATATATTATTCTGATGACTTGTAAAGTGAAGAAATGAATTGTGCTTAAGAGTATACCCTTAAACAAAGCAACTAGTTTTATTTAATATAAACAAAAACGTCACCGAACATTGTTCCTAATGTTCAAAACGCATGCAAATATATTGGGTCAATAAAATGTTTCCCCAGTTGATTTTCTGAACTAATATATCAACTATTTAGCCTTATGTCAAAGTACAAAAAGCCAAAAGTCACATGTGACAACCAACCCATTGGAGCAGTGAGACAACCAGCCTCATGTGACCACTTGAATGTTGTTTTTTTTGCTAGCTCATGGCTTTAGCTAGCCAAATAATTGTTAGCTCAAATTAAAGCTCTCATCTTAAGACTTTTTGATCAAATATTGTTTTTAGAAGCTAATAAACTTGTATTACAAAAATAACACCAACATGAAAAACTACTCTGACCCATAAAAATTTAAAAATGTATCCTCACCTTAGTGTTGTGTGTTCAAACCAAAAGATGAATTGTGCAAAATGACCAGATTAATAAGCCAAATATTTGATATCATAATCAAACCACAGTGCCATCTAGTATGCTTGTAATAAGTAATGTGACAACCAACCCGTGGGACAGCCACGGGTTGGTCTGTGGGGGAAATTTACTTCTTTGATATTTCAATGAATGCACCATAACTGAACCAGAAAAATAAGTTTCTACATTTTTTAGAAGTTCATATGGTTCTAATGTAGACAGTCTTTTTTGCATATGTTTTCAAAACAACATCCTAAACCATACCATTCCTTTGGTCATGCCAAGCCTTTGTTCAGCAGCTGTAAGCAAAATAGGATCCACCCTCAGAGTTCCAGTGCATCAGGCGTGTGGGGACTCTCGTTTCATGCGGTAACTATAAAACATGTACTTGCCGCAGCCACAGTGTTCCCTCTAACAAGAGACGATTGCTAACTTGTTGTAAATCGTGGCTGTGTGCATTTGGGAGTTTTCTGAATATCCACATAGTTTGGGAGGCTTTGGAACTTGCACACAAGAATCCTTATTTCACTTACAGAGAGTGTTATATAATCTAACAATAGAAGCGCTAAAGCCTAAAATCACAAAATTGATAAGTAAATTATCTTTATGCTCTGGGATCTGCAGTCTTTCATGTTGACTTTTGATTTAACATCACAGGGCGCACAAAGTCAAAAGCTCTAATCAAATTATACAAACCTTTACTTACTTATCACCATCTGCACCCACATTTTATGTACAGATAATGGATTCCTGTGTGAAACGCAACAGATCAATATTTTTATTACCTGCTGAAATCTTTGTAACCAAATTAAGTAACCCCTCCAGCATCACATCTTAACCTCTCTCGGAGATGCTGTGATTTATTCCACCTGTGTGTGGTTATAAATGTATTATTGCAGTTACACCGACCTAAAAATTCAGCTTTTCCTTTTTAACAACCTGTTTTCAATCGTAAACACTGCATGACATTTTTGTCTCTTTTATATCCACACGCACCTTATCCATTATGCACACACAGCAAAGATGCAGGAGATGTCCAGCCTTTGGAAGAACGTAGAGCCACTGAGCTGCACAGAAAGGAAGTCAAGTGAGGGGATTTTGTTTTCCTTTTCCTGCCATTTCACTTTTTTTTCCTTGCTTGGCCAGTCCTGCTGTGGCCCGTGATGCAGGGTCCCGAGGGCCCGGTGGTGAAATAGTAATATGGACCATCTGACACCTGTCAAAACAGCCCTGTTAGTTGAGCGTCAAGCCCTGTCAGCTCACCGAGGAAAGTGCTATGCTGGCTCTCAATTTCCCCCTTTCCCTTTGAATCTCTCTCCTGTCCCTCTTGTTCTCCTGCTGCATATCTCCAATTTTTACTCCCAAGACTAGAAATTCCCTTCTTTCTTATTCCGATCTTCCCCTTTGGAAAGACCTTTTTGTCCACAGACCTTCTCAAATATTTCTCATACTATATTACTACTTGTGTCAGAACCTCAGCACTCAGTCCTGCTCACTGCCTGTCCCACTCATTGTTTGCACCTGTGTCAATCCCAATCACCACCTGATCTTCATTCCCTCTGAGAATTTATACCCTGCACCTCTTCTCACTCCCCCTGCAGTTCGTACAGTTTCCCTCATGTCAGCCTGGTGTCCCATGGTCTTCATGTCCCTATACCTGCCTACTCCACAATAAATATCTTTGATTACTTACCTGCGTCTGCGTGTGATCATACTGCACCGTGGGCACCTGACAGAATGAACTGAACCCCAAAAAGGTACCCAGCGTTCGCACTTCAGACTAACCAACTCCTGGAATCCATCTGGGTTTAGCTAGCCACCTTCTTCACCCTCACTCCTCCATGGGCCAGTCTTGCTGGAGCTCAGGAACTCTGGGGGACCCTTCACTGACTCGAACCCATTATAACTCCGCAAGATTATGCAGCGCTGGGTGAAGAGGGGGAGGGGGTACGTCAGGTGCCTTGCGATCACGTTTGGTTGCACCTCTTCACTTCCACCAGGGTGCTCAACTCCCAATCAGCCATCCACCCTGATGTGTCCTCTGCTGCTTGGTGGCTGGACTTCCCATCAGCCGGTGTTTCTTCTGGGAATCGGGTGTCTCCAACTTCTGGTCATCTGAGCAGCCATCTACGAGATCAGCAGCTGAATCGATGTCTTGGCCCACCAATACTCTGGTCTTTACCCAGTTCTCCATCAGCTCCGGTAGCCATTACCCCGAGGCAGCCAGTTCCTCCACCAACCAGTGCAGCAGTTTGCCCAGTCATGTCAAATAGACTCACCTCTCCACTCGCTGTGCTGGTTGGTTCTTTCTCCAATCTATCGGACATGGAAGATGTGGAGGAGCAGACCGACTCCTTTCAGCCTACCGTCACTGCTCAGTTCTCCACGTCACCCAAGGGCCTTCTTCAGTGTGAGGAATCTGATTCAGAGGATCATCTGGAGCAGTGATCCCATGTCAATGGCACAAGGTCGGCATTCTATTTTCCAGGCACTGGACCATGAAGGAACAGCCCTTCTCCACCGCCTCGCCACAGACGTCAGCGCAGTCGAGGCAAGCCTGCTTCCGGGGTGGAGAAGCAAGGTGACGGCTCGCTACCGGCTCCTCCCGTCCCCGCCTCTCCATCACCATCACGCTCTGAATAATGTCACAAATTCAGAATTATCCCAATAGGTTTAATGGGGAAAATAATTATGTTTCAAATGTGAAACAAAAAATTACATTGAACCTTGACTCAAGTTTTTTTTGTTTTAGTTTTTCTCAGTTCAGAAGTTTAAAACACTAAATATCACCCCACTTCCTTCACCTCTCATCCCAGAGTTCCTTTGCAGTTCCTTTCCTTAGCGGCCAACGTATCCAGAGATGAGAAAGTGGAGTAGAAGAGGGAAGCAATGTCCCAACACAGTGTGTGTCCATTCAGTCCAGTTGAAATACTATCAGCCCTTTCTGACTTTTTTTTCTAGATTGTAATTGCTTTTCTAGAGGATGAGTAAGGCAGGAGGAAATTATTTTTGTGTGGTCAAGTCTTTACATTCTTCAAATTATATATTTAAAATGTATGTTTTCTGAGCAAAGTAAAATTTCTTTGTGGTATCTTTACGCAACAAAAACAGTAATTTGGGGACAGAAAATAATTTTTTTTCATCAAGTGGCTGTTTTAAACTGTTTAAATGGCAAAATGAATGCTTCATTCTTGGGTATAGTAAAAATACACTGATTAAACACAATGAATAAAAGATTTGCTTTTTGCCATTTATTTTACTGAAACAAAATTACAATTTTACTGAAAACAAAATGTCTCTGATCCACAATTTAAAAAAACACATATCAATCATCATAAGTAAAAAAATATTCTTCTTTTCTTTTGTTAAAGCAAAAGTCAGGAAGGACATAAGGGGAATATACACCAACAGATTGCACTTGGTGACTGGAAGAAGCCCAGAAAACAAGTTCCTTTTCCACTTTTTGTGTCTTATTAAAAACACCTGATCTCTTACAGTATATCCTATTAAAAAGCTGTACTAGAACAGTCACTATTCAGACCAAGGGGAATTTTTTCCAGTGTAAAGTCATTGGAAGTTATAATGAGTCTCCGCCAGTCTCAAATGTTCCTCCATTTTAAACTCACCCCTTCTGATTAACAGTGTATAAAGAGGAAATCCTCTAAATCACCTGAGCCTTTTTTGTCCCAAATATCTCAAAGGATATTCCCTCTTAGTTGCGACATGCAATAATCTGAAGTTAGAATAACATTTGACAATGATATTGACACAAACCTCTTTGACTTTGTCTGACTTTAACCAAACCTTTACACTTCAATAGTTTTCATGAATCACATGAGGTATATTGTGGAGGTACCTTGATGGTAATAAGTTTATCTTAAAAAGAGAAAACTTGGTGTGAATGACAACTCAAAGCGGTTTCTGATGAAGAAATCTAATGATGAAGTTGTTACAGGAAGAAAACCTTTGCTCAGTGTATATACTTACTGAACAAACAGCTACAGTGCATTTATAATTCAGTGCCTTGTATAAATAATCACACATCTTACATTTTAAAGGAGTCATAACCTAGTATTATCTTGGATACCCACGCTCTATTATAGTCTTTCAGGCCCTTCTAAAAAAAAAAAGTTGAAAAAAATAAACACAGATCTCCTCTGACCCTTATTTCTGAAGGCATTATTGTCTCGCGAGATCTGATGCGATACTTTGGCTGTCGTGGACGGGCATTGTAATAATGCAAATGAGGGGTGCGTTGATTGGTGGCAGGAAGGAGGGGGGTTGACACCGTAGGTAACGCTTAACCCATATCTACTACTCCCACTAGCATACAGTAGCCACATTAGCAGTTAGCTACTGTTTGTTACACACAGCAGAGCAGTAAAAACACAGCCTTACCGTTTAAATTGCAGGCAAGTCTCTGATTGTTGGAATGGCCCCTTTTTCCAAACGGAGCTTTGATGCCAACTTCGCCTGATATTGTCCCAAATTCGTAAAGGATTCCGGCGTAAAAAAAATTGAAAAAATATTTCCATGTTGATTCTGACAGTCAACAACAGAGCAACTCACGTGTGCACTACGTTTCTGGTAGAAATGGTTTTAGCTGATTTAGCTGATTCAAATAAAAGGCCAACACGAATATGTCTTCTTCATGCATCATTGCATGAAGAAACTTTCTGCATCTTTCACGGTGTAGTTCGTACTTGGAATCGGTGATGTGTCGGTCGCGAACGAACCGGCTCTAAGAGCTAACTCTTTGAAGTGAACGATTGGAGTCGGCTCGTCATTGGGAGCCGTTTTGTTTTTATTCTTTCATTCCCCCCTGCTTGTTTTGGTACATTTGGTACACATCCTTTTGCATTAATTTTGGTAATAAATACACTTTAAGCAACAGAAAATCTGAGGAGCCAAAAGAGCCGGCTCTTTATGGTGAACCAAGCCAAAAGAACTGGCTCTCCAAAAAGAGCTGGAATTCCCATCACTAGAATTCAGTAATGGCGGCGCTCGACTGAATATGAGGGAGAGAGGAGCGAGGTGGAGAGGGGAGAGGAGCAGGGCGGGCTTCCTGCAGCATAGGTAGGTCTGCGATGTCTATATATGGTATATACTGCTCCGACTTGACGTCAAGTCGGCCAGAAATTAAAACCACGTATTTGAGTGCACGTGCATGTGGGCTGGTTGACGAACCCAGGGGTAAACAAACGCTTCACTTTTAAATATCGGCTTCCCGGGCAGTGTACAATCGTTAGGCCATCATAACATACCTTTTTTCTCATGGAAAAGTGAAAATTACATGACTCCTTTAACTTCTGGCCATATGAAAAGGACAAATGTTCATATATTTTATTGGGGTATTATGTCCCAAGGGCACTTGTATGATTATGGCCTGTTCTTTTAATTAAATACAAGAAATCATCCATGGGACTGCAGCCTCATCGTTGTTTAAGAAAGAAGACATTGATTTCCATAAACAACACACTTCCAAAACGAAATACAATGTAGAGGAAGCCGTGGAGCTTTGTTTGAGAAGAGACTTCTATTATTCTGACGAGTTTTTCCTTGTTTATTTTTGTGTTTTTTTATTCAGAGGACAGGGATCTGTTATGCATTTACTCTGGAGAGGACGCATTTTCTTGCACACTTTTGGCATGCCTGGACCTTTTGAGCATGTGCATCATACCCGATTATTTGGTTAAATCCAGTCAAATTTGGTGTGGATAAAGGAAATATTTCAGGCTGTAGACCCAGTGTTTTTTTTAGTACACCACTCCATGCCAAAGCCACTTTTAAAGCATGTATACGTTTAGAAAAATAATATTTTTCAGTGTATTCAAGATCATATTACTTAATGACAATAGCACTTACACAGATTATGTCTGTTGCGGGGGGAACTATAGAGTTCTTATCAAAAAGACCCCAAAAACATTTTGGGAGAAACTTGCAGGAATTTTAAGGGGTTCCATAAAGATCAGATTTACAGAGCACACCACTAAAATGTACTGTAACAGATTCCTCCAGTTACACTTTGGATCTCTTCTGCTCCTCCAGAGTTGCCATAGACCTTTTGGCTTTTGGATTAAGAGAAAGAGGTTGAATGCTTGAGATATTTTTGTATGAGTATCCCTACTTTATAATCTTCATAATGTTGTTTTGCATAACTCTTTAAGCGCCAAAGTCGCAAAATTGCGACAAGCACCATTACTGAAGTTAACAGGCTACAGCTGCAAATATTATCCCTCAATATAGTGTATACAGTATATATATATATGTATATATATATAGATATATATATAGATACATACACATGTGTGTGTGTGCGCGTGCGTGCATTTGTGTTTATAAACAATAAAAAAAAAAAAAATGAAACTAAAATATAAAAAAGATGAACATCTGTAAAATGTAAGAAATCCAATATGGCTGCCACCTGATGACGTCATAATATGCAAATTAGATGAGTGAATCTGTTCCTATCACAAACTTTGGGTCATACTGAAGATTTTTATAATTTACAATATGCGTTTATCTCTAACCATATTTAAGCTACAAGCTTTTGAAATGGTAATATCAAAATTTAAGATTTTACTGAAAAACCCCAGAGTTAACAAAATAGCTGTATCTACACTAAATTCAATTACACATGAGGATTACAACTACTTTCAAGGTGACGTCTGAAAGAAAGTGGTTTATATCAATTTACAAATTTATGCCACACAGATTTTCAGTTCTAAAAATTGTTTGTGTACTTTGTGTTGATCTATCAGAACAAATCCTGTTAAAATATGCTGAAGTTTGCCGTTGTAATGTGGCAAAGTATGAAACAGCTTAAAGGGTATGAATACTTTTTTAAGGCATTATACTTCTGCAAATTTTGCCACTGAAAATATAGTCATTGATGCATTACAAATGTACCCCATCAGCTGAGAAGGAATGAGTTGCAGGAGAACTGCTGCTTGTTCACAAGTAATAGAAGGGTCCGGAGACATTCAGTTGAATGTAATTGCCTTGGTTAGACACAGAACAACCCATAAGAAAATTTTAATTTCCCCTCTCACCATCTTCTTGCATTGTCTCCAATTATACCACTCAGGTGTCCTTTGCAAATCATTCAGTAGGCGAGTTAACTACCTTCAATTCTGTATCAGCTTAATGGACCTTGGGATTTGGATGTATAGTTGGAAGGTGTGTCTGATGTGATCCAGAGGATGGACTGATTGTGAGAAGGAGGAGATGGAGCCCTTGCCAGTGTGGCAGAGACATTCATTGCAGACATCGTAACAAAAAACTCTCTGCATTACTGAGAGGTTTAATAAAACAAGACCCCAATCAGAGTTAATGACGTTGTATTAGAAGTTATTTATTAAGAGAAAGGGAGACAGCAGCTGTGGCTTCTTGTGCTCAGAGGAAACATGGTGAATAAGTGGTGGCAGTTAGTGGAATTTATGGGCTTGCAGGAAAATTATGTTGGGAATAGGTGTGGCTGTGAAGACAGTACATGCTCTGAAAGAATCCAATATATTTTAATTGTATTTTTATACAAGTTATGAATTAATTTTATTAAGCCTGATTGTAACAGCATTAAGAGTGTTATTTATATGCAGCAGTTAAGCCTGATGAAATGATGATTGAGTACAGTGTGAGTCATATAACAAATACCAGATTTCACTGATAACAGAAAAAAAAACAAAGAACTCCAGCTAGTGCTCATTCTTTGCATCACAAATAGACAAAGTATGACCAAATGTGTCTGGGTCAAATGGAGCTGTTATGCTTCGAAAGCACACCAGTTGTGTGTCTTGATCTTTGTTTCATTTGTCTGCATATCTATGTAACCAGAAGGGGTTGACTTGGCCACTCTGCTCTGAGCAAATCACTGGCGCCTGAGGGGAGCAAATAGGGGGCTTTGAAATAAAAAGAGTCATACAGTTGACTTTGGCTCCTGCTCTAGATTTTTGAGAGGAACTGGAACTTTCATAAACTTTCCTGCAAGTACTACTGAATCGAGCGGTTGGACCAGTGCTGCTATTGGCCAGAAGTACGATTTTATTAAGGTGACACAGCCACTCATAAACAGCTATTAATTGGGGATTTTCTCTTGCTCAAATTTGTCTCTAGGCTTGGCAAGCAAGGGAACGAAATGATAGTGTGGCATGTGTACAGCTTTCCACCTATTACATCATCAACAAGTCATTCTGTGATGACCCCTCTGGCTGGACTGTCCAAAATAACAAGGTTTGGAATAATATGTCTGAGCACAGAACTCAACTCCTCACAAACTACCGTGTTGGCCTCTCAGGCCATCTTCATGATTGTGCCTGGAGGACCTGTCCATAGACTGCCAAAGAAATGCCAAACCAGGGAACAATCCAACAATTTAATGTCAGCAGTTTACAACGTTTTCTCATA
Organism: Valencia hispanica; assembly: GCA_963556495.2. Taxonomy (NCBI): domain Eukaryota; kingdom Metazoa; phylum Chordata; class Actinopteri; order Cyprinodontiformes; family Valenciidae; genus Valencia; species Valencia hispanica. Next base: position 33,882,433 of record OY747705.1, read on the forward strand.
CCCGTTTAACCTCAAAGTAATAAAAGATATTGTTGTTTTTTTTGCTAAACTTGCAGTTTTGAATTTATGTCAAACATCAGCTCAAACAGTTTCTAATCCAGAAATAGTACATCCCTCTAGGTCCCGACAGTGCCTGTTTTGATTTTTGAATAAGAAGGCATATTACTTTCCAAATTAATGACATAACCTCTCAACTGTGTTGGCAGCCTGGCAAAGTCTTTTCACAACTTCAATTCAAGTTGTTGCAGCTCATTTTATTGTTTTAAGTCTTAACACTATTTCCAAATTCAGTTTATTACCTCAGTTGGTAACATGTAATCTTGACTGCTCAGTCTGTGATTCTCAGAATAGAAAAAGGTACAAATTATTAACTGGGATGTGAACTTTCAGACAAAACAGTAACATTCAAAACTTTTTAAAACTGGTCACATTTGTTAGCCTAATGGTTAGCTTCCTTTTCAAAAAATGATATAACTTCTTTGCCTTTATCTACTCCACCGCTTTTCTTTTCACTGTCAAACTTATCTTGCATGAAGTGATTCTGGTCCACCATCCGGCGTCTCAGGGGGGGGAAGCGGTCTGCCACCAACACTGTTTACAGTGGGGATGGTGTGCTGTTGACCTCAATGCGGGACGTTTTGGGTCGGTGGATGGAATACTTTGAAGACTTCCTCAATCCCACCAGCACGCCTTCCAATCTGCAAGCAGGGTTTGGGGACTTTGGGTCGGGCTCTCCGATCTCTGGTGCTGAGGTCACAGAGGTCGTTAAAAAGCTGAGATTCGGCCAGAGTTCCTCAAGGCCCTGGATGTTGTGGGGCTGTGTTGGTTAACTGGCTCTGCAATATTGCGTGGACATCGGGGGCGGTTCCCTTGGATGGGCAGACCGGGATGGTGGTCCCCCTGTTTAAAAAGGGGAACCACACAGTGTGTTCCAACTACAGGGGGATCACACTTCTGAGCCTCCCTGGTAAGGTCTATTCAGGGGTTCTGGAGAGGAGGGTCCGACGGATAGTTGAACCTCGGATCCAGGAGCAACAATACGGTTTTCGTCCTGGCCGTGGAACACTGGACCAGCTCTACACCCTCAGCAGGGTCCTGGAGGGTGCGTGGGAGTTCGCCCAACTGGTCTACATGTGTCTTGTGGACTTGGAGAAGGCGTTCGACCGTGTCCCTCGGGGGGCCCTGTGGGGGGTGCTCCGGGAGTATGGGGTACCGGTCCCCTTGATACGGGCTGTTAGGTCCCTGTACGACCGGTGCCAGAGTTTGGTTTGCATTGCCGGCAGTAAGTCGGGCTTGTTTCCAGTGAGAGTTGGACTCTGCCAAGGTTTACCTTTGTCACCGATCCTGTTCATAACTTTCATGGACAGGATTTCTAGGCGCAGCCAAGGTGTTGAGGGGATTCGTTTCGGTGGCCGCAGGATCGGGTCTCTGCTTTTTGCAGATGACGTGGTCCTGTTGGCTTCATCAGAACATGATCTACAGCTTTCGCTGGAGCGGTTCGCAGCAGAGTGTGAAGCGGCTGGGATGAGAATCAGCACCTCCAAATCCGAGGCCATGGTCTTGAGCCGGAAAAGGGTGGGGTGCCTTCTCCGGGTGGGGGATGAGGTCCTTCCCCAAGTGGAGGAGTTTAAGTATCTGGGGGTCTTGTTCACGAATGAGGGAAAAATGGAGCGGGAGATCAATAGACGGATTGGTAGGGCATCCGCAGTTATGTGGGCGCTGTACCGGTCTGTCGTGGTGAAGAGAGAGTTGAGCCGAAAGGCGAAGCTCTCGATTTACCGGTCGATCTACGTTCCTACCTTCATCTATGGTCACGAACTCTGGGTGGTGACCAAAAGAACAAGATCACGGATACAAGCGGCCGAAATGAGTTTCCTCCGTAGGGTGTCTGGGCTCTCCCTTAGAGAAAGGGTGAGAAGCTCAGTCATCCGGAGGGGGCTCAGAGTAGAGCCGCTGCTCCTCCACATCGAGAGAAGTCAGTTGAGGTGGCTTGGGCATCTGGTTAGGATGCCTCCTGGACGCCTCCCTGGTGAGGTGTTTCAGGTACGTCCTACCGTGGGGACGTGCCTCCGTCGGGAGGAGGCCTGGGGAAGGCCCAGGACACGCTGGAGGGACTATGTTTCTTGGCTGGCACTGGGAGCGCCTTGAGATTCCTCCCGAGGAGCTGGAAAAAGAGGGAAGTCTGGGTGTCCTTGCTTGAGCTGCTGCCCCCGCGACCCAACCCCGGATAAGCGGAAGAAGATGGATGGATGGATGGATGGATGGACTTATCTTGCACCTTATTAAAGGAGACATCCCCTGTTACTAAAGTGAATAACTACTCCCTGTCATAGTCTTTCACGCCTTTAAAACAAAATCTAGGTGCTTTTCTGACCAATTCAGTAAAACCCGTATTGACTCGCGAGAGTGCACACGATATTTCGACATTTCCGGGTGTTCATTATAATAATGCAAATGAGGATTGAGTTGACTGGTCGTAGGAAGGAGGGGCGATGACGCTCCACTGCAACACTCTCCAGAAAAACGACATGGCTCACGTTGTGAATGAACCCTACCTTGCCGCAACCTACGGAATCCGTACGGGCGCGCTCCAGCTGCATTGGTCTGCTATGTTCATAAATGTTAAAATCCTGCTGTTTTGACGTAATACTGGTACAGAAATCAAAACCATGTTTTTGAGGGCGCATGCACATGAAGTGCACGTGGGGTGGTTAGAGAAGCCAATGGGCCGATATCTTCCCTTGATTGGTTGGGGCACCTCTTTTAGGGGTGCCAGGTTTGGGATTGTTGGGTGGTGCCTGCTCGGTGGCTCGACGGGATACAGATCCAGCGTCTCTCCTCGTTCGATCGCCTGTTCTGTGCGCACCGTGCGTGGTCGGTTCATTGGCGGGTTGGACCTGGCCTTTGTTGGATGCCTGGTCTCGGCGTTCTGTGTTGCGCGGGATCAGGACTCGGGAGCTGGTACAACTTGGTGTCGAGGTGCAGGCTGAGCTTGACCTGGGGAGGCCGTCCGTCTGCTTCGGCTATCGGTGGGGCACTCCGACGTGGGGCAGGGGTGGGGCACTGGGATGTTGGCGGTGGGGATTGGCCTAGGGTGGTGGTGGCGTGTGGCGGCCGGCCTCGGCCCCTGCAGTGCCGGGGGCCCCTCGTTGGCCGGTCCCTTGTCGGGTCTCTGCTGGGGGGTGGTGCGCCCCTGGGCCCCTGCTCTCCCGGTCCATGGACCGACCCGCCTTGGTGCGGCTGGTTGCCGGCGGGGCTCGTCACTGCTGCCCCCTGGGCAACTGCATAGTAGCCGCTGGACGTTCCCCTGGGGTTCTCTTCTGCTCCTCTATTGGGGGATGCGGTCGGCCCAGCCCTGGTCCGCCTGGGGCTCTGGGGGTCCTTTGGACGTCTTGGCTACGATCTCCTTCATGTCTGCATCAATTCCTGGGAGAAGGATGATGCCTGCTCACACCTGCTATCGAACACTCTTATGGAGAAACCTTATATGCACCAGAATGCTCACACACACACATAGGTGTGGGGTCTCTGGTGTTTACAGATATATTCTTGGGCTGAGGTTATCATTAATAGGGATGAGCGAGTACAGCATTATCTGTATCTGTATCTATCAACCATATGAATTATCTGTTTCCGTATCTGTACTCAGACTAGGTGGGGCCTAACCCGGAAGTGGGCGGAGTTTAACCAGGAAGTGGGCCGAGTTGTCTTAAAATGGGCGGTGCTTTAACAAGTATGTCATTTTAAACATGCAATTGATATGGGTACATCAGAAATTTTTATATTTATTGCTGATTAGAAAACTATTTACATGACTGCATCAGCATTGAAAATTCAGATCAATGGTTTTGATCACGATAAACAAACTATATACAGAACAAGTTTTGTAACAGTGATTACAACACATGCGGTTGCAAGTATGAAGTAAAATGTAATGAACAAGAGTTTTCATCTCAACATAACTTTCTTTTTTTAACTTAACTTTTTTATGATCAGTGTGATTTAAAAAAAAAGGGTTCTTTTTTATTTTCACACCAGGTATCTGTGTCTGTGTGTGTGTAGCTTAATTTGTAGCCTAATATTATTTATACCTTTATTTTTTTTATAAAATACAGCAAGAAAGTGTCACTCAGTGCGTGAAGTAAAAAAAACTGGTTAGAACCAGCTGATGGTTATAAAAAAAAAACTCAGATGACCGGCAGAGATTGAGAGTAGGCTACGTGTGTAGCCATTTAATTTGTAATATGGTTTTATACCACTAATTCCTTTTTTTTATGAAATACAGCAAGAAAGTGTTAGACACTGAGTGCGTGAAGTAAAAAAAAAACTGGTTAGAGCCAGCTGACGGTTTAAAAAAGAAAAAAAGAATCTCCGACAGGCAGAGTTGCGAGTCGCAATCTACCAAGCAGCACCACGTCTGAACAAACCGACGTTTACCAAATCTCTACTGGTTAATAGGTAAGTAGGCCTACTACAGTAAAAAACAAACGCAGGAAAGAAAAAGAGAGAGCGCGCGCGCGCGCACGTTGTTCGCTTGTCTTATCTTCTCAGTGTTGTGTGTGTGCGCGTGTCTGTGTGTGCGTGAGTGAGCGAGTGTGTAGTAGAGCGGCGCTGTGACCAGAACGCAGACACAGTCAGCTACGCAATGAGAATTTTTATTCAATCCGATCCCAGATATTGACTCGTCTTACTCGTATGATACTCGTACTTGGCAAAAGTGCTTTATCCGTACCGGATACTCGTTTCAGCCGAGTATCCGGCTCAACTCTAATCTTTACTAGATCTTAATTGGTCAATGACTTTTTCTGTGACATGTTGTTGTATTTTTATATCAATTTTTGTGTGATGTGGTTGTGTAGTTCTTAGTTCACGATGTTTGGTTTGTTTAGTCGATGTTCTTTTTTTGTTTTGTTTTGTTTTCTCCCCTCTCTCTGCCGTCCTGTGGGTATGGAGGCGAACTTCGATGTTTTCCTATGTTTTCTTTGTTCCCTTTCCTCTCTTGTATTTTCAACTCAACCTCTCTGTTGACTCTTTGTTTCCTATTTCCTGTATTAACCAAAAACTGTGTAATATTGGAGTGAATGAAAACAATTTACAAAATCAATAGCCAAGACACATTTTCTGGTTTTCACCAATATTTTCTCAAATGTGACAGTGCTGGGGTTTAGGCATTTCCCTGTCATTTTTAAAGAACTTAAACAGTATGTGTACAACAAAAAATCTAATGTTTTTCACATTTTATAAAAGAAAAGTAATGAAAGTAATGATAACTGTATATATCTGTAAACACCGGAGACCCCACACCTATGTGTGTGTGTGAGTATGCTGGTGCATATAAGGTTTCTCCATAAGAGTGTTCGATAGCTGGTGTGAGCAGGCATCAATCCGTCTCCCAGGAATCGATGCAGACATGAATGAGATCAAAGCCAAGACGTCCAAACGACCCCCAGAGCCCCAGGCGGGGCCGACCGCATCCCCCAAGAAAGGGGCAGAGGAGAACCCCAGGGGAACGTCCAGCAGCTACGATGCAGGGGCCCGGGGGGGCAGCAGTGACGAGCCCAGGGGGCCCCGCCGGCAACCGGCTGCCTCAGGGTGGGCCTGTCCATGGACCGGGGCCCACGGGCGCCCCACCCCCCAGCAGGGACCCAACCAGGGACGGGCCGACGAGGGGCCCCTGCCACCGTGCATTTTGTTTGTTAAATTCCGCAATTATGTCCGTCTCTCCCACATCACAAACTTCATTGAGCCCTACTCCGTCAGTCTATACGTCGGTGTGTCTGTCTAGACTACTTCTGCTGGGTTGAACAGGCAGCCTGTTGATTAGTTTGAGCACTGCTGCCTCCTAGTGACTGGAGGCTTGTTTATTGTTCAAGCATGATTAAAGACAAAATAGCTCCCATCTCTCGCACACCAGTTTTTGAAAAGAAGTGCACTTCTTTTCAAAAACTGGCTTTTCGGCAGCCAGAGGAGGAGCTGTTCAATCAGGTTTACCTCTGGTGCCAATGCTGCACCGTTAGACTGCATATAGACACTGAGGGCTCAGGGTGGGGGTTGGGGGATGTATGGCTGCCTTCCCCACATCCCACCCCTCATTTTTAAATACACATTATAACAACACGCATCAACACCATACTCGAGCGGAAGGAGGGAGGTTAGGGGTCTTTCCACACCGCTGTTTGCTATTGGCCATCAGGGGTTGGGGTTCGGGAGGAGGAACAGGCAGTCTGGTCGGGGCCTGGGCTGGTGGGCTGCTTCGCCACTGTGTTGGCTTTGGGGGTCTGCTTGTCTCCATCCTAGAGGGTAGGGGACCACCTCCTGGGTCCAGGGGCTGGTTGCTCTGCTGGGGTATCAGTACCAGGACGTGGGAGTGTAGAGTGTGTATGGGGAGTATAAATGGGTGTACAGCATCATTTTCGCGTGTCTTGGCCAGACCTGGGTGGGCCGGGGTGTCGGTCGGCAATTTCGGCATTGTTTGGTGGTAGCTGTTGGGTGGCTCGGCGGGGGTTTGGTTGACCTTGGTTGCATGCTTGGTGCTCTGTGGTGTGCAGGAGTGAGATTCGGGAGCTGGTTGAGCTCTGTGTCCAGGTGCTGGCTGGTTTTGGCATGAAGATGCCGTCCATCAGCTGAGGCTATGACATGGGGCAGGGGGCCGTTTGGACGGTGGCTGTGGGGATTGGCTTGGGGTGGCAGCGGCGCATATTGACCATTGGCTTGGGGTGGCCCCTGTGACTTGGAGGCCCTCGTTGGCTGGTCCCTGCTGGGGGATGGGGCGCCGTCGGGCCTCCGGGCCTCCGGGCCCATGGTTGGATCCGCCCTAGGCATAGCTGGTTGTGGGCGGAGCCTGTGGGCTCGTCGCTACGGCTCCCCGGGCCCCTGCATTGTAGCTCCTGGATGTTCCCCCAGGGCTCTCCTCTGCTCCTCTCTTGGGGGTGCGGTCAGCCTAGGGCTCCTGTGCTCTGGGGGTCCTTTGGGTTTCTATGGCTCCGATCCCCTTCGTGTCTGGGTTGATTCCTGGGAGGCGGATCGATGGCTCCTCACACCAGCTATTGAACACTTGTATGGAGAAACCTAATACGCACCAGCATGCTCATACACACACACACACACACACAGGTGTGGGGATTCCGGTGTTTACAGATACATTCTTGGGCTTAGGTTACCATTACTACATCTTGTACTAATCAGTACCACGAGCTTTTCAGTTACACTGGTATTGTATTCATATGTCTAGTTATCGGTTGTGGTTGTGTAGTTCTCAGTTTGCATTGTTTGATTTGTTTTGTCGTTTTTCCCTCTCCCTGCCGTCCTGCGGGTGTGGAGGAAGACTGTGATGTTTTCTTCGTTCCCCTTCCCTTGTATCTTCAGCTTACCCTCTACCTCTTAACCTTTTTTTTTCCTACCTCTCTTCATATACTTTCTTTCTTCCCCTTTATTTTCCATCTCCTTGTCCCTGGCACATCGAAAAAAACACAAACCCACAGCAATTTCTAATAATGATTTCTTACACATATATATCAAGCAGAGTATTATAGCAAAAGCTGTAGTGCTCCACTAGATAGTAAATCTAGATCGTAAATCTGTCGGGCTTCTACTTGGTACTCAGACACATAATTCTGAGCTCCACACTGCCAGACAGGACACATGTAAAAAAAAAGTGGAAAAAAAAGAAAAAAAGAAGAAATATTAATCTCAAACATTCAACTCGAAGCAATTTCTAATAAAATTATGTATGTTTAGAATAAAATTCAACTTTATTGTCATTGCACATGTCACCAGTACAAGCAACAAAATGCAGTTTGCATCCATCCAGAAGTGCTTTAGAAAGAATATAGATATATTACAAATGTACAGGGTATGACGGGGATAAATATATTATAACTTTAAGTATATACAAGCTAGAACTTTAGTGGATGTACAGACTATGAACAGGTTATACAGACTATGACTGTCGTGAATGTACAAGCTATGTACAGGCTATACATATGATTATATATTTGAAAGGCTATAACAGACAATAAATATACATATATGACATATGATATATGTTATACAGGCTATAGATATGAGTTCAAGTATTAATAAATAGCTGTAGAACTATAATTATTCTATTGTATTATACAGTATGATTGTCTATACAGTATTCACAGTAGTGCAGTTGAGATCAGTGAAATCTCTATGGATAAATAATACAGTAGTGGAATAAAGTGCAGGTGGTTGTAAGTGGTGCTTCAATCCATGTTATTGCTGTGTGTGAGGATACTGTCGGTCATTTGTTTTTGTCCATTGTGTGCATGTTCAGTTATGGGTGGTTGTGAGCAGTTGGGAGTGCGTGTGTGTTGAGTCTATGAGTTTTTGATGTGGTTTGGATGTCAGGAGGCAAAGTTCTGGAGTGTGACAGCTGTAGGGAAGAAGCTGTTCTGGTACCTGGTGGTCTTAGTCTGGAGGCTCCTGGAACGCCTTTCCAGAGGGAGGGTTCGTGTGCTGGGTGACTGGGGTCTTTGATGATTTTCCCAGCCATTTTCAGACACCGCTTCCTGTAGATTCAAATTCAATTCAAATTCAATTTAAATTCAAAAATACTTTTTTGATCCCAGGGGGAAATTAAGTGTTGGTATAGCTCATATAATTAATTCTTTAAGGAGTTGTTGTAGATGATGATAGCTGTGGGCAAGAAGGATTTCCTGTAGCGGTCTGTATTGCAGCGAAACTGAAGAAGCCTCCGACTGAAGACGCTCTGTTATTGTATGACAATCTCATGAAGAGGATGCTCAGGGTTGTCAATAATTGTTTTGATTTTATGCAGAATCCTTCTTTGCATTATCATATCCAGATGTTCCACGGTTGTCCCAAGAACAGAACCAGCCTTCTTTATCAGGTTGTTGAGCCTTTTTAAGTCCCTAGCTCTGATGCTGCTACCCCAACAGATGACGGCTGAAGAGATTACACTCTCCACAACAGACTTGTAGAAAATATGTAGACTGTTTCACTGTTGCGTCTCCAATCCAGTCTGTTGTCTGGTGAACTCAGAGGTATTTATACTCTTCAACCACCTCCACTTCTTCTCCCATGATGGAAACAGTGTTTGACTTATCCCTGTTTCTTCTGAAATCTACAATCATCTCCTTTGTTTTGTTCACATTCAAGGTGAGACGATTGTTTCCCCACCATGTCACAAAGCGGTCCACCAGCTCTCTGTATTCAGCTTCTTGTCTATCTCTGATACACCCGACAATTGCAGAGTCATCTAAGTATTTCTGTAGGTGACAGGTCTCTGATTTGTACTGAAAGTCTGATTTGTACAGAGTGAAAAGGAATGGTGAGAGTACGGTCCCCTGTGGTGCTCCTGTGCTGCTGACCACCTGGTTTGACACACAATTCTTCAGTCTCACAAACTGTGGTCTGTTGTTCAGGTAGTCATTGATCCAGGCGATTGTTGAGGGCTCCACCTGTGTCTTCAGGAGTTTCTGACAAAGCAAATTAGGCTGCATTGTGTTAAATGCACTGTAGAAATCAAAGAACATGATCCTCACAGTGCTGCCTGATTTGTCCAGATGACAGTGGGTTGGTTGAAGCAGGTGTATGATGGCATCTTCAACTCCAACGCCACAGCGATAAGCAAACTGCAGTGGGTCCTGATACGTTCTTGTTTGCTTACTCAGGGGTGCCAACAGGAGTCTCTCCAGGACCTTCATGATGTGGGATGTCAGGGCAACAGGCCTATAGTCATTGATGACTGGTGGGCAAGTTCTTTTTGGTACTGGAACAAGGCAGGATGTCTTCCACAACACTGGAACCTTCTCCTGAGTTAGGCTAAGGTTAAGAGGTGCTGCAGAATCCCACAGAGCTGCTCAGCACAGGCCTTCAGGACTCTGGGGCTGACACCATCTGGACCTGCAGCCTTGTTCCGGTTCAGTTTCTCCAGCTGCCTCTTCACCTGACTTTTGGAGACAGAGAAGTGGGAGGGGGAGCCAAAGGGGGTAGCAGCGTTTCCTGATTTGGTTGAAGACAAACTTGTGGAATCAGAAGAGTCGATGGCTGAGGTGAAGGATAAAACATCCGAGGTGTAACAGGAAAGCTGTTGATCAGAGGAGAGTGGGATGTCTGTTTGGCAGAGAACAGGAGAGGAGGATGCTGAGCTAGTTCCTGAACTGAACCTGTTGAAGAATGTGTTCAGTTCATTGGCTCTATCAAGACTTCCATCTATCCAATCCTTCCTGTCCTTAATGCCTGTGATCTTTCTCATTCCTGACCAGACATCTCGGATATTGTCCCTCTGTAGTTTGTTCTCCAGCTTCTTCCTGTATGCCTCCTTGCTGTCTCTGATCTTGACCTTAAGTTGCTTCTGTATACTCCTCGGTAATTCCCTGTCTCCCTCCCTGAAGGCTCTTTTTTTCTTGTTTAGCAGTTCCTTCAGGTCACCGGTGATCCAGGGTTTGTTATTAGGGAAGCATCTCACTGTTCTGGTGGGAATGATGTTGTCCACACAGAAGTTTATATAGTCAGTCACACACTCAGTCATGGCATTGATGTCCTCTCCATGTGCTTGGCAAAGAGTCATCCAGTCTGTGGTTGCAAAACAACCCTGCAGGGCTTCTTCAGCTTCCTGTGACCATTTTCTCACAGTTTTCTTTGTAACAGGTTGCCTCTGAACAAGTGGTTTATATTCTGAACAGAGAAAAACAATATTGTGATCTGATTCTCCCAGAGGAGGTCTTGGTTTGGACATGTATGCATCCTTTATATTTGCATAAAACAAATCCAAGGTCTTGTTTTCTCTTGTGGAGCAGCTGACAAACTGTTGAAATGTTGGAAGTGTAGTAGAGAGTGAGGCATGATTAAAATCACTAGATATTGCCACAAATGCATTGGGGTGCTGTGTCTGTAGTTTAGCAACAACGGAACTGATGACATCACATGCATTGTCAGCAACGGCTAAAGGTGGAATGTAAACAACTGCCAAAATTACACTGGTGTACTCTCTTGGCAAAAAATATGGCCGAAAACTTACTGCCAAGAGTTCGACGTCTGGGCTGCAGAGACGACACTTCACAGTAACATGTCCTGGATGACACCATCTGTTGTTGACAAGCACTGCTACTCCCCCTCCTTTCCTTTTCCTGCTCGTTTTCAAATCTCTGTCTGCTCATACAGTCAGGAAGCCTGGCAGAGCCACGAGCCACGTCTCCGTAAAACACATAACACTACATTCCCAGTACTCTGGCTGAGTCCTTGTAATTGCTTGGAGTTCATCCATCTTGTTAGCCAATGATCTTACGTTGCCCATTATGATCGATGGAAGAGATGGCTTGAACTTCCTCTTTCTCGGTCTCCTTTTCGCTCCTGCTCTGCATCCACGTCTCGTTCTTATCAACTCATCAGAGATTTGTGGCTTCAGTTGAGGTATTATTTCAGCTTTTGCGATGTTAATCAGCTGCTCCCGGCTGAAAACCACATTGTTGCTAGATGTCCTCTATGGCAGGAAGTGGGGCTCCGGCAATGTGCTTGGCGGCTTTCACCACCCTCTGCAACGCCTTCCAGTCCGAGGCAGAGCAGCTCCCATACCAGACGGTGATGCAGTTGGTCAGGATGCTCTCGATGGTGCAGCGGTAGAAGTTCACCAGGATGTCTGAGGGCAGATGGTTCTTCCTCAGAGTCGTCAGGAAGAAGAGGCAGTGGTGAGCCTTCTTGACCAGCTTTGAGCAGCCTCAATTTATATGAATACGAAAACTTTTTTTTTCAATCCACAGAACATGTTACCCGTTTAATATAAAGCTAAAACTAGCACATAAAACATCCACGGAAAACGTTGCTCAGAATATCCTACCTGTTAAATGTACGTGGGTTGCACATATAGCCTAGATGCACTTAAAACGTTGATCAGAATATCCTACCTGTTAAATTTAAGTGGGTAGCACATATAGATGCACTTAAGACAGCGATCAGAATATCCTACCTGTTAAATACTGGGTAGCACATATAGATGATACTGATCTGTAGATGACTGATAACTCTGGAAATCTGTTATTAGTTTGTAAAGCAGCTAATTAATATATACCAAGCCAGTAAGACATAGAGCTGATAGCAGTATTATTACTCCATAAAATTGAAATGTAGTATGATTATAAGCCCAAATAGCCCACAGAATACACCACATTTATTCTAGGACTAATATTAAAATGTAGAATGATTGTAAGCATAAATAGCTCACAGAATACACTGCATTTACTCTACAACTCTAATTTATGGGACTTTAATGCAGACAGACGAAATGGATCTTCCAGGTAGGAATTCTTGATGACAGATTTGCTGAGTAAGCGAATTGTGACGCAACATTGAACTGCGCATGTGCAGTGCTACAGGGTAGCACGGATTAAGGGGTAGCACAGATAGTCAGAACACCGGTCCTGGAGCACAGCTTATGCCTCCTCTGGCCACACTTTTATTGTCCTCACAGTGGGTTTCACACGTTGGATGAGTGGTGAGTACCGAGGTGGGAACAGGGAGAGATGGTCTGATTGTCCAATGTGGGGGTGGGATGTTGCTTTGTAGGCTCGGGCCAGGTTGGAATAGACATGGTCCAAAGTCTTGTCCCCTCTGGTGTGACAGGAAAAATGTTGATGGAATCTGGGGAGGACTGTCTTCAAGTTGGAGTGGTTGAAGTCACCAGCAACAATAAAAGCAGCCTCAGGGTGTTTGGTCTGGTGTTTGCTAATGGCTGCATAAAGTTCTTTCATAGCCAGCTTAGGATTAGCATCCGGAAGGATATACACTGCAGTGAGTGTGATGGAAGTAAGTTCTCTGGGGAGCTATTAAGGTCTGCATTTGACCATTAAAAACTCCACATTAGGTGATAAGTGTCTCTCGGTAGTAGCAGAGTCCATGCACCAAGCATTGTTGATATAAATGCACAAACCTCCACCTCTGGTCTTGCCGGAGTCGTCTGGTATTCTGTCGGCTCGGTGTATGTGGCGTCCTGCTAACTCAATACCATTGTCTTTGTTTATGTTCTTGGCGCTGTCTGTGTGCACTTCTGCCCGGCCGGGAAGAGTGGGTAGCCTTTGGTGTTCTGAAGATCTCTGGGATGAGTCTGAGTCGGAGATCGGTGATAAAACTATCTGAGTTTTGAGTCCAAATGTCCAGGAGCTCCTGTCTGCTGTTGCTCAGCAACACAAAGCAATGCAGCATGAATAATCCGATCAGGAGTAGATAAAAAACCGCTAAATAGATTCTAGAGAGATGCTGAGCTTATTTAGTACTGTAAGGTTATATATTTTTGGGTTTTACATTAAAGTTCTGAAATGTGTGTTAAAAAGAATTATTATAGCTGAAATGTTATTGTTAGTGCAAGTTTATAGTTTTTGTAAGACAAACCCAATTTCCTGTTATTGCAAAACTGCACATATCAGTAGTATGTAAAGTATTTAATGTTAATGCAATGTACAAATAGTTGTTGATATGCATTTTAATTACTTATTCCCATTTCTATTCTGTCTGAGTAACAACAGCTTCATACATTAAACATTTTAAACCGATTGTTGCTAAATCTTTACTAATTTTACTCTTCTGTAGTGCTTTGGCAAACAGCATCATTAAGCTTGAAAGTTGTAATGAGAATTTAACAGAAAAAATGACAGAAGATGAGCAGTGTGGTTGATGCATAGAAGCTGGAGGCATCCCTCCTCAGGGTGCTGACTGACAGCTCTCCCTGAATGTCACTCCATATGTCTATTGCAACATTTTAAGTTGCTCCAAGCAAATTAACCAGACAAGTCAACTGCATAGCGAATCTGGTGAAATTTTCAAAATGGGTTTATCACATCCTGGCTCATGAGCCATGACAAAAACAAATGAGACATAGCTCAGAACTGAGAGGATTAACTAAATTTGACTTCAGAATAATGACAGATACAAAGCATAATGAGAAATGTGTTTGTTTAATTTGGCGTTATCGGTGCATAAGCACTGTCGTTAGGAGTATTGTATAGTGTAGTCCAAAAGACCAACATGACCTCAAGCAAACTAAACAAAACACAGTGACAGAAGGAAGATAAGGTCAAAGCAGTCCCCTACAGTTGATATAAATCCCTCTGAGAACACTGGTCAGGAGCTCCCAGTTGTACTGATTAGTCCCACATCAGGAAGTGGAAGGTAGCAAAAACAGTAGATTAGACAAAACAGTAAGCCTTAGTAGAATCAATTAATCAAGCGGCACCATCAATGAAAGTGGGGATTAGGCCAAAATGCAAAGCGTCATGGAATGTAACCAGGGTTTGAGTTTAGCAGTTAAAAAATATTTTTCACCAAGAAAATGAAAACTATACTTTATTTAATAAATTACGTTGGTTCACACTGTGTGTATCAATCCACCGTTTCAACTGCGACTTATTACTTTTTTATAATCCATCAATCCATTATCAACGGAGGAGGAACCATGCTGAAAACTTCACTTCCTGGTTTGTGGCGCATGCGTTGGCATTTTTCAGGGTCAGTGAGACCTGCCGAGATCGACTCTTAATACGGTTTTTTATATGGTATGGTTTTATATTTTCTTAAAGACTGGTTTTAACTGATTTTAGCACCGCAAACTTTAAACAACTTGTTTTTATCGGTTTATCATGTCTCCACTCACCTGCAGCCCTGGCTGCGATGGGTGCCTGAAGCTCAGCCAAAAAGTTTTGGAGTTGGAGGAAAGGATTTCAACGCTCCACCAGATCCAGGACTCTGAGCGTGTCGTGGACATCATCTTTGGCCGGACATTCGCCGCGGCTGACAGCGCTCAGCTGGCGGAGACCATCCCCTGTCAGCCCGGCGAGGCTGCTGGGGCGGGATCCATCGCTGGGACTCTTGCCGGGTTTGGGGAACACCTGCTGCGGAGGAGGATTGCTGGCTCCAGCAGGGGGCTAAGCTAAAAGCCCCCCTCAGCTCTACTCCGATCCAGCGAAACGCCTGGACCACGGTTGGCCCCGGCTGCGGTGGAGAGGCGCGGGGCCGCTGTCATCGCCCTTCTCCACCAACGCTGCCATTGGCCAACCAGTTCGGCGTCCTCGGCCAGGACTTTCTTCCTCTGGCAGCCCGGGGCCCCGTAGCTCCACTGGACTGCCACCCAATCCCGCCCAACCACCGGAGCAGCAGCCAGACTGCAGCAGCCTTCCACGTCGCGCCAATCCACGGGCTGTGGCCCGCTGAGGAGTGGTTCACTTTACGCCTGACACCCGGAACAAGCCCTCGGCGCTGACAACTCGCTGCAGCCCTGGGGAGGCTCTTAACATCCAGCCGGTCCTGGATGGCGAGGGATCCCCTGCCCAGGTCCGACCTGCTGAGCCGGCACCCACTACACTGATCATTGGGGACTCAATCATGCGGTACGTGAGGAGGATAGAAGCACGCACCATGTGTTTTCCTGGAGTGACTGGGATGGACATCATTCAACGCCACCCCACCGTGAGTACTGTGATACTTCATGCCAGCACCAACGACATCCGCAGACAAGAGTCCGAACTGCTGAAGCGGAATTTTATTCACCTTTTAAACCTTTTAAAAAACACACCGGTTTCGGTTTTTATCTCTGGCCCCACTCCCACCGTCAGCAGAGGAATCGGTGGTTTTTGCAGGCTTTTATCCTTGAACACTTGGCTCTCCTCTGTCACCGTGCTCAACAATATTGGTTTCATAGACAATTTTAACATTTTCTGGGGCTGGAGTCACCTGTTTAGGGCTGACGGGCTCCACCTAAATAGTAAAGGAACCCGCACCCTGGCAATAAGCCTGGCCTGCCACGTCCCCCCCTGCGTCTTGCACCGACCCCTGCTGCCCCCACTCGCCCGTCCCCCACTTCTGCCCCAACAGCCTGATGTGCAGCCGGTCCATGGACCTATGAAACCAGCCTTGATTTTAACAGCAAATCAAATAATGGACTTGGACCTTGTCAAACTACTCACACACCTCTTATTATCAGCAGAGAGCGAGTAAATAAACATAAATCTAGCAAACATAATCTCAACAATCTCAAAAATCTCAGGATCCATATGTCATTTAGGCAAAATAAAATCACAATAAATAGGCAGATTTATACTGACCTACTAAAATCATACAATAACGCAGTAAGAAAGTCAAGAAATGCTTACATTTCCAAAATAATCTCAGATCATAAAAATAATCCTAAAATGTTATTTACCACTAATTCACTTCAGAAAAACCCCTCTAACGCTCTCTGTGAGGAATTTGCAGCCCACTTCAGAGGGAAGGTAGACACCATCCGATGTATTATTTTATCTTCTCAAAGTAACATGGTTTTAGACAAATCTGAATGTGTGTCTATACCAGAGGAAATGCTGGACAGTTTTGTCGTGGTGGAGGCTGAGAGTCTCAATAAAGTTTTCTCCTCAGTGAGGCCCACCACATGTGTCTTGGACCCGATTCCCACTAGATTTTTTAAGCAATTTTATGATTCTCTTAGAGATGAGATTTTAACCGTGATGAATTGCTCCCTTCAGACAGGGGTCTTTCTTGCCGCCTTTAAGGCGCGGTGGTGAGGCTCCTGTTGAAGAAGAGCAGAAGGATTTTAATGATTTAAACATTTTCCGACCTGTATCTAACTTACCCTTTTTAAGCAAAATTTTAGAAAAGCTTGTTTTAATTAAACTTAATGATTTTATTAATGCACACAATGTCCTGGATAAATTTCAGTCTGGTTTCAGGGTGAACCACAGCACTGAGACGGCCCTTCTGAAGATTTAAAATGATTTTAGAATAAACTACGATGCCCAGAGTTGAACAGATTTGGTTCTACCGGATCTAAGCGCTGCCTTCGATACAATAGACCACACTATTCTTTTAACCCGTTTGAAACAGATCGGCCTCTCTGGTGCTGTTCATAGATGGTTCACATCCTACCTCACAGACAGGACTTTTATGGTAAGTTTAGATAACTACTCCTCTCGAGTCCACAGGATTAGATGTGGTGTGCCCCAGGGTTAAATTTTAGGTCCAGTGCTTTTTAACCTCTATATGCTCCCTCTTGGTGGTGTCATCAGGAGACATGGAGTGAACTTTCACAGTTATGCTGATGATACACAGTTGTACATCTCCGTGTCTCGTGATGACACACAGCCAATGGACACAAGGCAAATGGATGCACTTTTTAATTGTATTTTAGACATCAAATCCTGGATGGCAGAAAACTTTCTCCTGCTCAACCAGGACAAAACTGAAATCTTATTTATTGGTCCTGAGGCCCAGAGAGAGAAAATATTACCAAAACTGTAATCACTTTCTTTTGATCCTTCTCAGCAAGTGAGGAACCTGGGTGTTATTTTTGACTCTGAGCTGACTTTTATCCCTCACGTTAAAAATATAATTAAAATAGGTTTTAACACCTGAATAACGTCGCCAGAGTCCGCCCCAGTCTCTCTCGGGCCGACACAGAGACGCTGATGCATCCTTTTATCACCTGTAGAATTGATTACTGTAATGCCCTGCTTTCTGGTCTTCCCAAAAAGACTATTTCAGGTCTACAACTATTACAAAATTCAGCAGCACATGTCCTGACGAAGACCAGGAGGCAGGAGCATATTACTCTGGTTTTAGAATCATTGCATCAGCTCCCCGTATATTTCAGGATCATTTTTAAGGTTCTTTTAATTGGTTTTAAGTGTCCTATCTCTCAGAGCTACTTTTACCGTATGAACCCTCGCGGCCTCTGCACTCCTCTGGCAGCCGTCTCCTTGTGATTCCAAAAGTCAGGACACACACCCATGGTGAGGCATCCTTTCATTATTATGGCCCTCATCTCTGGAACAGACTGCCATAGGACCTCAGGGCCGCAGAGAACATTCATGTTTTTAAAAGCAGGCTCAAGACTGACCTTTTTAGCTTAGCTTTTAATTGATTATTATTTATTATAGAGTGTTTCATTGCTTTGTATATTTTATTTGCTTATATTTTAACAGTTTTATTAGATATTTCTGTTATTATATGATTAACTGTTTTTACTATTATATTTATTACTACTTATTTTACTTATATTAGCTCTGATTATTTTACATTTTTACTTATTAATCTTTCTTCCAGTGTTTCCTCTGTGGGAGCCCTCTGCCTCGGGGGCGGTGTTCGGCTGAGGTGGCCTGGGTGCTCTCCAGGTAGTGCTCAGGTGGAGTCTCCACCCTTTCTCCTCTGGGCGCCCTGTGTCGGTGCCCTGGCTGCTGCGTGGACCTGCTGCTGTTGGGGCAGACAGTTCTCCTGAGGGCATTTTCCTTACCTACCTGACTCATCTGAGCTCAGCCCATTGTCTACCAATGATCTTACGCATTTTGGGAAGGTGTCTGTGTGTGTGTGTGTGTGTATGTGTGTGTCTGTGTGTGTTTGGGAAATGGGTTTGGGAAGGGGGAATAACTGTCATTTCGTTTTTATAATTGTGGGGAAGGGATGGGAATGTGGGTTATGTGGGGTCATTTTAATCTGTAAAGCACTTTGAGCTGCATTTTTTTGTATGTAAAGTGCTTTATAAATAAAGTTTGATAAATAAAGTTTTATGATATAAGTTTGCCAAGGGTGAAGTAAACTTTTGGATTTTGCTTCACGCTATCAATAGCCACTTTCGGACAGAGTCCTTAGAACAATCTTCTTAGAATTTAGTTCTTATAACTACCCTTCCCAGATGAACCTTTTCAAATTCCATTCGCACGGGAGTCAGGGACCTTTATAGAGATCGATGTGAGGAAACCGCATGCGACAGTGATGTGTTAATTAAGCGCCACACTCAACAAAACAAAACCCGCGAAAAAAGGAGGAAAGAAAACAACACCACAAAGCTAATATGGAGAGCGAGGAGGCAACTGTGTTTATGACCTGCGTGAGGGGAATACTTATGATGAGTGATCAAATCACAAGTATCACGTCAAGGCTGGTAGAGTACACAGAGAGAGTCGGGAGACGAAGAATCCATCGGCAAGCAATACTACTTTGTTTCATGGAGGAAGAAAGGAAAACAGCGCAGCAGACAAGAAACAACATGCAAGTTTAACCTATTAAACACACCCTCATTGTATGGGTGTCGTACCATTTAACATTTTAGACAATATTCTATAATTTTTTTTAGAGCAGATTACATTAAGTGAATATTTCAGATTATATTTTAACTCACGTTCAGTATGTGTTTTAGATGTTGTTACGTCTCGTTGCTAAACACTCTTCACCGTCCGTCTGGGTCCAGAACAATGTTGATGACTGGTGGAAAACGGTTGTTCCAAGTTTTACCGATTAGCAGTGGATGGTGAGGAGTATAGAGAAGAGTGGAGTGAAAACAACTAATACTCGCAGCTAGATATTCCAGTACAACCAGCTGCTGCAGATACCGTGGGAGCTGGAGTGCATGCAGCTTTGATGCGTTAACGTTAACTTGTGCCTTCCAACTGATCACAATACGCCTTTTCATAAAAAAAAATTTAAAAAAAATTTCAAAATTTTTTTTGGACATTTGACAGACAGAACATGCATGTATATAGTAGAGTAAAAAAGTATTTAGTCAGCCACCAATTGTGCAAGTTCTTGAAAAGATGAGAGAGGCCTGTAATTTTCATCATAGGTATACCTCAGCTATGAGAGACAAAATGAGAAATAAAAATCCAGAAAATCACATGGTCTGATTTTTAAAGAATTTATTTGCAAATTATGATGTAAAATAAGTATTTGGTCACCTACAAGATTTCTGTCTCTCACAGACCTGTAACTTCTTCTGTAAGAGGCTACTCTGTCCTCCACTCGTTACCTGTATTAATGGCACCTGTTTGAACTCGTTATCAGTATAAAAGACACCTGTCCACAACCTTAAACAGTCACACTCCAAACTACACTATGACCAAGACCAAAGAGCTGTCAAAGGACACCAGAAACAAAATTGTAGACCTGCACTAGGCTGGGAAGAGTGAATCTGCAATAGGTAAGCAGCATGGTGTGAAGAAATCAACTGTGGGAGCAATTATTAGAAAATCGAAGGCATACAAGACTAGGGATGGGTATCGTTAAGGATTTATCGATACTACTACTCTTAACGATACCCTTTATCGATCCGGTACTTTATCGGTATCCTTATCGGTACTTTTTTCTTTTTGAAAGACTAAAACAAAAGGGGAAAAACACAAATAATAACCTGTAGTTTAAGATTTTTTTTAAAACTTAGATAAAAAGGAAGCTGTTCAAAAATATCCAATATACAAGACCACTGATGATTTCCCCCTTAATATGGGGTCAACGCAAGATCTCACCTTGTGGGGTCAAAATGATCACAAGAACGGTGAGCAAAAATCCCAGAACCACACAGGGGGACCTAGTGAATGACCTGCAGAGAGCTGGGACCAAAGTAACAAAGGCTACCATCAGTAACACACTACGCCGCCAGGGACTAAAATCCTGCAGTGCCCAACATGTCCCCCTGCTTAAGCCAGTACATGTCCAGGCTCTCTAGCCCGTTTGCTAGAGAGCATTTGGATGATCCAGAAGAGGATTGAGATAATGTTATGTGGTCAGATGAAACCAAAATATAACTTTTTGGTAAGAAATCTACTTGTCATGTTTGGAGGAGAAAGAAAGCTGAGTTGCATCCAAAGAACACCATACCTATTGGGGTGGAAACATCATGTTTTGGGGCTGCTTTTCTGTGACGGGACCAGGACGACTGATCCATGTAAAGCAAATGATGAATGGGGCCATGTATCGTGAGATTTTGAGTTAAAACCTCCTTCCATCAGCAAGGGCATTGAAGATGAAACATGGCTAGGTCTTTCAACATGACAATGATCCCCAACACATTGCCAGGGTAATGAAGGAGTGGCTACATAAAAAGCATTTCAAGGTCATGGAGTGGCCTAGTCAGTCTCCAGATGTCAACCCCATAGAAAATCTGTTGCCCAGCGACAGCCCCAAAACATCACTGCTCTGGAGAGGATCTGCATGGAGGAATGGGCCAAAATACCAGCAACAGTGTGTGAAAACCTTGTGAATGCTTACAGAAAACGTTTGACCTCTGTCATTGCCAACAAAGGTTTATAACAAAGTATTGAGTAACTTTTGCTATTGACCAAATACTCCAACATAATTTGCAAATAAATTCTTTAAAAATCAGACCATGTGATTTTCTGGTTTGTTTTTTTTGTCTCTCATAGTTTAGGTATACCTATAATGAAAATTACAGGTCTCTCTCATCTTTTTAAGTGGGAGAGCTTACCGAATTTGTGTCTGACTAAATACTTTTTCACCCTGCTGTACATGAACTTACACAATTAAACATAAAATTTTCCTTTGGAAATATTCACACTTTGTTCAAAGTGATTTTATATGCGAAATAAATATCCCATTACCTGACTAAGCTTTGTATGAATTATGAAATGAATAGGAAATCAGTAGCAAGCTTCGAAGGTTAAGGAGCAGTCACTGAAGGGGTTATATGTGACTGATAATTTAGAAAAAAGATGAGAATTTGAAAAATGTGCAATATTTGAGGGTTAAAATCTAGAAAGTAGTGTGGGGTTTTTTCAGGTGTGTACTTTAAGTCGCCCAAAATATATGAATGTCAGACCTTTGTTAAATGTGATACACTTCCTCCTGTAATATGGTTGATTATAAAGTTGAGTAACTGAAGTATATTACACACCTAAGGATAAGAAAGGCGTAATGTGAAAAAATAGTTAATATTTAGTGACCAAACTACATCTACCTGGCATCACTAACAAAGACAAAGAATACTTCTAACTCTTAAAAAGTCATTTATTAAAAACATGCATGCAACAAACTCAAAAACAAAAGTGTTTCAGTGCAAAAAATAATTATATAAATGTGCTTGATATGCTATGTGCATATGTAGTCATAAGATAACTTCTTTTTTTCTGCTAACTTGTTCACTGCCGACAAGAGACCCTACATGAAATATCTCTGCTGGCTGTTGACTCCTGCCAGCTCTGCCCGCAGAGCCGAGTGTTCTTCAGCCTCCCTCTCTGTCTGCCTCCGGAAGAACTGCATCATTGTATGAAACCGTTCATCACTCTTGCATCTCCTGTTCAGCATCTGACCTGAGCATCTCCTGCACAGTAGCCGGAAGTGTGTCAGCCCTTTTTTCTGTTTCCTGGAAAAAACATGGAGGGGCGAGATAGAAAATTAACACACGAGTGCCATACAATACCCTGAATTCTAATTCTGTGGAATTAGATGTCTGGGGTGGCAGTGGGTGCCGGCAGGTAGTGGCTTGTAGGTGTGGTGTAGATTTTAGAATAAAAAAAAGTAATATATACTATTCAAAGAAGACATCAGTAAGAGGAGTAAGAGGATATTTTTGTGCGTTGTGTTTATCGTTTGTCGCTGCCATTTTGTAGACCACAGAGATCGCACATTTGCATATGTAATAAGACTGTTCTTTACCTGGTGTAGGGTGGCAGTGGGTGCTGGCAGCTGGCTGGTACTGACTGAAAGAAGTTGATGCCAGCCCAGACGCTGGCTCTGGTGTAGCTGCTGGTCGGATAAACATTTCAGAATAAAACAAGTTATAAAATAACTATCAGTTGCATGAAGTGACCGAAATTAACTTATTGACTCGGTTATAAGTTATAAACCACACACAGGTGTGAATATTAATCGAACAAGCTCACCATAAAAACAGGGGGGTAGCTTATGACTTCACCAAAAACCTATGTCATATGAGTTTCAAAGGAACCACGAAAAGACCCTGCCTCAGAGTAGGAGTTAAAATGGTTATAGGAACCGAGTGCCATGGTCCCTAGTTCTCATCTGTCTGAATGAATGAAAAATTGGCCTGGTTCCTGAAAAGGTTACAGGAACTACAAAAGGTTCCTACAGTCCGAAAGGGGCTAATTAAAAGAATTTGAAGGCGGGAAATTCCTGTGGTTTTCTAGGTTTTGTAGTTGTAAATAATTCTGGGGGACTCAAGAGCCTTCACCAGCGTAATTTTCCTTACCAAAACAGATAAGAAGACAAAAACAGACAAATTAAATGATATTTTGTGAAAGGGTAAATGGTTTAAAGTCTTTGTGTGTAAACATTTTCAGTTTGAGCTGTTTTAAGTAGCTGAAATCAGCTGAAATCTTTCTGACGGTTAGCCTACTGTTGCTAAATGTTCGTTTAGAAGCAGTTAATGCTGAATGTCAATGACTCAATGTAATCTGCTGGGTTTCCTTAGACAGAATTTTTTTTAAATTATTGAAATAATAAACTGAAGGATAAACAGGAATGTATGTATGATTGAATTGAAATTACTTTTCTTGTAAAGTGCCTTGAGATGACGTGTTGTGAACTGGTGCTACATAAATGGTCTGTACTGAATTCACTGCTACATACCTTGTTCATTTTAAAAGTTCAGATGAAATTGCAAACAAACAAGGTATCCAAAAGCTGAGAACAGCTACTTACTCTGATTCTTCATATGAAATGTATGGGTAACATACTGTAATCAGTCCACCAAGTTCAATGACAGTAACTCTGGTTTGATAAGTGTCTGCATTGCCTGAAACCAAATGATCCAGGGGCAGTTCTTGAGCTTCGACTTTTACACAAATATATATATTTTTTAATATAGCAAGGTGATCTACATGTGGAGCTGAACGTTTTGATAATTCAGTTATCATGTTTTACAAAACAGTCATAGAAAATTGCTTTTTCCCAATGCAAAAACTCTGGATTGCAATAAAGCAATACGACTTCTTCCTACAAACAAAAAAATGATTATAATTGCACAAACAGAAGTATACTGACAACACCCTTGATAAAAGTGAAAAATGCCCTAAAATATTATTTTTGTTGCAATAGCATATTCTCACACTGAATTTTTTAAAACAAAATTCCAATCTTCAGTCATGAATTAGAATATTATGGAAAAGTTAATTTATTTTTATTTGATAGTCTTTATTGTCCCATAGGATAAACTTTTTCACATGTCACTTTAGATTCTATGTCGCAGAATATAAATAACTTGGGCGTCTCACAAAAAATGCACCATCACAAACACACAGCAACAAGAACGTATCGCACATTTCCCCAACACACACAGTTTGACAGATATATAACTTGCATCCCTCCTTCTGTTCCCATCCCTCTCTATAATGCATCCCCTTATACACATCACAAAAAACAGGTGGGCAAAACATATAAAATACAGGAGAATGGACGACTGTCACATGACTGTTGAGTGAAATGATAGTTGAGAGGACAAAACTTTGCTAAAAGGTTTTTTTTTTTTTGTCTAAATTTCTGTATCTGCAGTCAGATGGGACTAAAGTGAAGAACCAGTTCAGAGGATGGTCAGGACTGTTTGTTGTAGTGCAAGGCTTATGGTGGCTGTGTGAGTTATTTCAGTAACTCAATTTAGTAAGTGTAGATATAGATTAATTTCACACAGGTCGATGTTTTCAAGCCTTTTTTCTATTAATTATAACTAATTTTCACTTAAAGCTAATAAATGAAATGAAAAATATGTTTAATACCTGATTAAAGGTTGTTATTTTCAAAATGTACTTTGAAACTAATAAAAGAGCCTCATTTGAACATTTATTTGTATTCTTTGTCTATTACTGACCAAATTAAAAACATAAATTTGACCAAAATCAGTGCTGCCACAATTAATGGCACCTCTAACAATTATAAATTAATATGTTAACTGAAAACCTTATTCTAAATGTTACTTAACATTCTTACAATTAGTTCTAGCAATGCTTAGTAATACATTATAAAAAAGCTATTTACCTAAACTTGCCAGTCTCTACAGTCAGAAACATGATAAAATAAAAATTTTAAGCTACTGGAAAGATGACAAACAAGGCTGGACCATGATCCAAGTTTTCAAATAGCTTTGTCTAACAGCAGTGTTCCGTGTTGTTGTTTTTTTTTTTTTTTGCAAACTCAGGGGAGAGTCCTCTGTCATTATAAGCACCTCAAGCAGAACTCACCAGAGAGAAGACTTCTGTTATGGAGGATTGCTCAAACTTTGAGTTGCTCATCCGACATTGCTAATTAGGAGGAAGAAACATCCATTGCTGCTGTTTCGTCAATACACCGCACATCCTTCAGGCTCAGCGAGCATCACAGGGTCGCTGAAGATCTGTGAGTCAGTGAAGCATACTGCCCATGTCACACAGTGGGTCACTGTTTTTACTCAGATGAGCTTTAAGTCTTTATCAGTCTCAAACATCAGGCTCCAGTAGTCACACAAATTAAAGGGCAATTAAGGCCCTGAAACAGCTCATGGATCAAAGCAGACTACAGAACGAGAAGCCACTCTGGAGATTTACAAAGGAACAACAGTCTGGCTTAATAGGAGCTGGACCAATGAAAATACATTGTTTTCTAATATTCCCAAGAGAAACAGAAAGAGATGTGTCAGAAAATGTGTCTAAATCATTGCTAAACCACTCAAGATATGGTAGAAAACAAGTTTATCAACATTGTTTGCATATGTACATAGTATATGACAGTTTGGTAGAGGAATAATTTAATCTTTTAACTTCAAAGATTAAAAATAAAGGAAAGGAATGGGTTGGATGGGCTCCAGTTTGCAAAGATTTTTACTGCTCTGAACCCTCTTTAGACTTCCCATATCTCGTTAATTTCCTTTGACACAACCAAGAACAAATAACAGCTTTTATCATCCTTCACTTTTGTCTCCTCTCCTTGTGTGTGCCAGTAACTCCTGCCAATCTCAAACCAGTCAAACGATTTCTACAACGAAATGGGCTTCATGGATTAAAATGTAATTTGCTACAGTTAATGAAAATGTGCTCTGTATAAACACATGGACGCTTATTAAGTTGGGGTTTGGGAGGTGAGGGCTGGCTTTAAACAAAGACAACCATTGGGTTCTTTCATGTTTGCAGATGGGCTCTGCTGCTAAAAGGATAAATGCAGTAGCACTGACTAATTTAATTTTGATATGCATGTTACAATATCTGTCTGAGTGCATGCAGACTTGTTTGTCTTGGTTGCAGAGATGTACTTTAAAGACCCAGTTGTGTAAGAAATGCATGCATATTTTGCCATTTAGGAGCTCCTCTGGTGTTTCCAAAGTGTCCACCTGCTCTGCGTCAGTCTCTTAACAAAGGGCTACAAATCAAACCTTTTACTTTAAAATGGCGGCGTGTACAGACGCAGCGGCTCAGAGCTCTCTCTATTGGTGCCGTCTTTTGTGTTTATCGTGTGTTTTATGTTTGTCTACTTGCACTACTGAGCACTACTGTTGTCTGGACTTATTGGACATCGGTTTCCAACTGAAGATGACCATCTCCAACGACTTTCATTGCTCTCACAACATTCCGGATGAGATAGCGAGACCAGCGGGATCTCCGTGGATTGTTATCGGGCCTGGCAAGCGACGAAGACGGCGACGTGAGAGGAAGCAAAAGCGAGGCTGCAGGGCTGGGGTACTGGCAAGGCTAAGGAAACAGCCACTTAAACCTCTGCTGCCGAGCCTCTACCTTACAAACGGCAGATCCATGGTACACAAAATGGACGACCTGAAATTACAGCTGGCTGGTAATCGCTATGTTCGCGACTGCTGCGTACTTACCATCACAGAGACTTGGCTACATGTACAAATGCTATGGTGCAGCCATCAGGCCGCACGCTACACAGATGGGACAGGAACAGAGACTCCGGGAAGAACAGAGGAGGAGGGCTCTGCATCTATGTACATGAAGGTTGGTGTAATAACAGCACTATTTTGAACAGACACTGTTCTCCTGACCTGGAGTTCATGTCGGTGAGATGCAGACCGTTTTTCCTGCCTAGAGAGCTTACTGCTGTTGTCATCACTGCAGTTTACATACCACCAGATGCTAATGTAAACACTGCTCTCTCTTTGCTGCTAAACACCATCAATGCTCACCAGCGCACCCACCCCAGTGGCGCCCACATTATTGCAGAGGACTTTAACAAAACAAATCTCAAGTCTGTATTACCAAAATTCCACCAACATGTAAAATGCCCAACAAGAGGGGAAAATACTCTGGATCATGTGTATTCCAACATTAAGCATGCTTACAGAGCCGTACCCCTCCCCCACTTGGGCCAGTCAGATCACCTCTCCCTGCTCCTCACCCCAGCATACACCCCTCTCAGTTAACAAACAAAGCCCACAGAAAGGACCATTACCACCTGGCCCGAGGACACCCTCTCCCAACTGCAGGACTGCTTCAAACACACACAGTGGGATGCCTTTTACCATGACGACCTGGCTACATTCACAGATTCAGTGCTGTCTTACATCAAGTACTGCATTGGGAACGTCACTGTGGAAAAGTGCATCCGGGTGTTCCCAAATCAACCTCAATCGTGACTCAGCCTTTAGGTCTGGTGACAGAGCATTGTACAGTGCCGCTCGCGCCGACCTGAGGAGAGGCATCAAGGCTGCCAAGACAGATTACAAGAGGAGGATAGAGGAGCATCTCAACAACCCCAGGCAGGTATGGCAGGGCATACAGTCCATCAACAACTACAAAGGCTGTACTGTGACACCCGGAGATTCAGATGTGGAGCTGGCAGAGGAGATGAACAGCTTTTTTACCCACTTTGAGTCTCAAACACAGCACTGCTTGAAATCTGCCATAATCATCCCGATCCCTAAAAAGTCAATCACAACCAGCCTCAATGACTTCCGTCCCGTAGCACTCACCCCAGTTATCACCAAGTGCTTCGAGAAACTGGTTTTGAAACACTTTAAAGCCTCTCTCCCCCCCACCCTGGACCCGCACCAGTTTGCATATCGGACTAACAGATCCACCGAAGACGCCATGGCCATTGATCTCCATTCAGCACTGACTCATCTAGAGCAACAGGGGAACTATGTCAGAATGCTCTTCATTGACTTCAGCTCAGCCTTTAATACAATAATACCGGACATTCTAATCCCCAAGCTAGCCAGCCTGGGGCTTCCACAATCCACCTGCTCCTGGATAAAAGACTTTTTGGTCAACCGACCTAAGCAGGTGAAACTAGGACCTCACCTCTCCTCCTCCCGCAATCTCAGTATTGGCTATCCCCAGGGTTGTGTGCTGAGCCCACTACTTTACTCCCTCAACACATATGACTGCAGTCCCGCCCAGAGAACATCATTGTCAAATTTGATGATGATACAACGGTGGTAGGGCTGATTACAGGGGGGAATGAGGCGGCCTACAGGAATGAGGTCCTGAAACTGGAGCACTCGTGTGCATCAAACAACCTGGCACTAAACATCACCAAGATCAAGGAACTCATCCTGGACTTCAGGCGTAACAGAGCCGTTCTTACCCCCCCGTACATCAACGGCGGATGTGTAGAGCAAGTGGAGTCCTTTAAATTCCTTGGCGTCCACATCTCTGCAGACCTCTCCTGGTTGGTCAACACCACAGCACTGGTCAAGAAGGCCCAGCAGCAGCTACACTTCCTGAGGGTGCTCAGGAAGGAGCAACTCAACACCCAGCTACTGGTGACCTTCTACCGTTCCACCATTGAGAGCCTGCTGACCTATGCTGTGACAGTGTGGCACTCCAGTTCCACGGAGGCCAATAGGAAGAGACTGCAGAGGGTGACAAACACTGCACAAAAGATCATCTGTCAGCTGTCCTCTGCCTTTCTTGTCTGACATCTACAAATCTCGTTGTTTTAGCAGGGTCAGAAACATCTTGAAGGACACCACCCACCCTGGATTCCATCTCTTTAACCTGTTGCCCTCGGGTAAACGCTTCAGGTCCATATGGGCCAGAACGAACAGACTCAGGGATAGTTTCTTCCCTAAAGCTGTCATTTTAGTAAACTCAATTTTGCACTAATGGAAACAGCACTGACAATATTTGCATTGACCACTGAACCGCCAGACATAATCTACCTCTAGCGTCATTACTCATTCAGATGGTCTTTGGACTCAAGTCTGTGCTCATAATATTCTGTCTGTCTGTTTATGTTTTCTACTAATTATTTACTTTTTACTCTTTTATATTGTGCTAATTACGTGTGCACTTTTATGGACTAAATGTACAATGAATCTCATTGTACTGTGTATAATGAAAAAAAAGGCTTTACTTACTTACTTACTAAATCTAAAATCTGTTATTCCACTCTGCCATGAGACAGAAAACATGTGTGTGGCACACTGAGAAGCACGCCCGTTTACTAGACGGCCACGCCTGTCTTGTTAGGAGTCTCCATAACCGCATTTCTCAGAGTGCAGTGTTACTTATTGAAATATGTCCAATCATCCTGAGACTCCTCTATGTGGCAGCCATAGTACATAGATCAGTCTCAAGCAGATTCACCCTGTGAGATAGTCTACCTCTTGAGAATGTCTGCACGAGCCCATTTGTCTATGTGGGCGTATCTTCTTGTCAGAGAAAATGTTTTGGACAAATGTATGTGTACGCACATAGATTTGCATGCTTTGCAATGCTTTCCACTGACCCAAGTAGCACACAGGCATTAATTTGTACAGGGAGCACAGTGTATGCAAGCTCATTAGGCTTGCTCTGTTACATGAGAACGATATAACAGGCTAAGGGTTAGGTTATATCCACAGAGAGGCTGTGTGAGCATGACTGTGTGTTCTGGGGTTTGCTGAGAATGTTGTAGGCCCTCTGTGTGCAAATGTATCTGTCTAAGAGCATCTGTCTTGACTATCCCCTCGTGTGCATGTGTGTGTGTGCAATTGTACAAAAAGAAGGGACTCATGTCTTGCCTTCCTGGCACAGACAGGGTTTTGTCAAAGCGTTAAGTGGAATGAACTCTTTAGTCCCCAGAATAATTTATTTTATAAAAACAGATAATGAGTAAAAACCTTTAACAATTCATCCAAACTAAGTCACTAGACCGCAAAATCCTCTCAGCCTCTATTAATGCCAGCTAAAATCATCCTGGAGAAAAGTCATTAAAACTTTAAATTACTAATCCACATTTTCGAAAAGTAAAAGCACAATATGCCAGATTAATTTAAGATTCAAAATAAAAATTGGTAGCCTAACACCACAGAGCATCAATGATCCCTAGTGACTTCAAGCAAGGTTCTTTTTAAGCATTCCAACAGGATTTCAACTAATTTAATTTTTCGTATCATTCTCAATCATTTTAAACTGCAAGGGTATGATTTCTCTTTGGGTATTCAGAAAATTTCATTAAATTGAATTCCCTTAATCAAAATGCTGTACTGATGATGGGGGTTATCTCACATGGGGGTTTTAGTTTAATGGTTGAAACTTGACCACAACTCGATACCTTGAACAAAAATTAAAACTCACTGAAATGCAACACCAGGTACCACTGATTTAAATAGTTAAGTGGCTAAAGGATGGGAGGTTTCTGGGTTCTAGCACTCTGGTATTTTTATCGATTATTGCTGGTTTAATGGTCAAAGCCATGTTTAGTGTTGAAAATGTTAGTTTGAAATACGATAAACCAGGCAGCAAAAAAACAAAAACAAAAAAATTAAACTGAAATGCAATCTTCTTTCTCTATTTAGAGTCCATTAAACCTCAGGCAGAGTACTTGGAAAAGTTTACATACCTATTGAATCATGGAACATTGTCACATTACAACCACAAACTTATAAATGTATTGTAATTTTTTTTCAACAGAACAAAGACAAACATAGCATATAATTGAAAAGTGAAAGAAAAATGATACAAAGTTATCAAAGCTTTTTACTAATCATTTTAAAAATCTAAAAAGCATGTGCTTTTGTATTTACTTTGATACAAATAAATAAAATGTAGTGAGTTGTTATAATTACCTTTTTTGTGATTTTTTGTGAGCTTTTTGAGCATTGCACATCTGAAAAGTTTGCACATAAACACAGGGATATGCTTTTATTCCTATGAAATGAGAACGCTGACATAATCTGAAACCGAATGAAAAAGTTTTGAAACCTTGAAAATACGTGGTTGAAAATTTAAAACCTGAAATAAAGTTTTGAAAGTCTGAAAACAAGTTTTGAATCTCTGCAATCATAATTTTGTACTAGCTTTTTTTATTTTTCATAAATTCAACATGTAAAGTACAGAGTTTCAGCCTCACATTTTCAGAGATTCAAATCACTTGATTCCCCCTTGGCTGTTTTTCCAGTATACATTTTCAGAGCTTCAAATATGGGATTGTTTTCCCACCATGTTAAGTTTGCAAAAAAATTTTGTAAACCTTGTAATGTGACAGCTGAAAAAAATTCAACTTTGCAACATCCGCCTTTCGTACTTTCCACACCGCTGCAAGGTTGCCATCACGTGATTTGTGGCAGCGGTCTCTCCCTGCTTTCCGATTTAAAACTCTGAAACTCACTCTGAAGAAAAAAAAAACTCAACCACGTTCCGGGGGAGGGACAGCTGCCCCTTCTAACCTATCGTTTCTGTGGTCACGTATAGTCCAATCACATGTAAGGTCAAGTAGGACTGACAGCTTGACGTGCCAATGACTGACAGAATGCGCGGTTCTTGTCACTGTTGCCCCGGAGCGTATTCATATTGTGAGTTTCAGAGTTTTAAATCAGAAAGCAGCGAGAGACTGCTGCCAAAAATCACGTGATGGCAACCTTGCAGCGGTGTGGACCAAAGTACGAAAAGCGGATGTTGCAAAGTTGAATTTTTTTCAGATCTCACATTACAAGGTTTCAAAAGTTTTTTGCAAACTTAACATGGTGGGAAAACAATGCCATATCTGAAACTCTGAAAATGTATACTTGAAAAACAGCAAAGGTGAAACAAGCGATTTGAATCTCTGAAAATGTGAGGCTAAAACTCTGTACTTTACATGTTGAATTTATGAAAAATAAAAATGCTAGTACAAAATTATGATTGCAGAGATTCAAAACTTATTTTCAGACTTTCAAAACTTTATTTCAAGTTTTAAATTTTCAACCACTGATTTTCAAGTTTTCAAAACTTTTTTTGGGGTTTCAGATTATGTCAGCGTTCTCACTTCATATTATCCAAATTGTTCAAGTGCAGCACTAGCTACTGTATATGCTTTGGGTTGTTGTTCTGCAAAAAGGTAAACTCCAGTCTCAAGTGCTTTGCAGCATCTAATGATCAACTGAGAAGTTTAATCCCACAAGTGCTCCAAATTTATCTCAGTCCACCTTCCCGTCAACTCTAGCTTTCCAACCAGCTTTCTTGTCCCTGTTGAAGAAAACACACTCACAGCATGATGCTGCCGCCCAAAGTTTTTACTCAAGCAAAAAGGTGCTCAATGTGAATTTAAGTGTTTTACAGCACATAAAGTGTGTTTAATTTAGCCTTTTTCTGCCATTTCTGTTATTTAAATGACACATTTGGGAAATGCACTACTAAAAGCGTTTTCAAGTCAACAGATTTTTCCACTTGTGCTGGAGATTTCTGTCGTTACTCCAGTTACCACAGACTTTGCCCAGTCTTGGTAGGTGTGCAGTTGTGACCAAGGTGGTATCTAAAGTAAAAAAATTACAGAAGTCCACAATGCATTATCCCATGCACAATGATTACAAAATAAAGACTGAAATGAAGACCAGACCTGAATTTAAATTTAATAATGTATTCAAAACAAGAATTGACTTGTATATGTGCAACTTTGTCTGCACTCACAATCATGAAGACTCATTCAGCGTGTTTACATGCAGTAAGAGAAAGCCGAACTTTTGCCTTAGTCCGGCTGAAGTCAAACCAAACTGGAGTTCTCTTAATCGGACAAATTGCACCCAGATAACACGGTTAGAAAACAGAATTTATCTGCATGTAAACTCCAACCCTGGCCTAGCCGTGCAATTCACAGGAAGTGACAAGAATGCGGAAGCGGGAATAACAACACAAAACAATACAGCAGCAACAACGAGTGTAACACAATCAAACAGTACGATACTTATGAAAAGACGGTCCCAGACCGTCATGGCAGACGGCTGCTTTTACTGAACCAGGTTCTGCTGGAGGTTTCCTCCTGTTAAAGCGTAGTTTTTCCTCTCCACTCTCGCTACATGCTTGCTCAGTATGAGGGATTGCTGAGAGATTGGTGAGGGATTGCTGTGGTTTGAGTCTGCATCAACGGGGTGCAACTGCCAGTCAATAACTCGATGCAATCTGCTGGGAATCCTTAAATAGGAAACTAGCTAAAACTTTAAACTGATTGGAATGTTTGTATTAAAATGACTTTCTTGTAAAGTGCCTTGAGATTACATCTGTTGTGAATCGGCACTATATTAATAAAATGAACTGAAATCTGCAGCGTTCTCGTTCATTGCTTCGCTCATTGTGCATATCCTGCTTTTATTCCTTCTGCTTCACTGCTGTTAGCATTTGTTTACCATCTGTGTAAGTCTCTAGGCCAAATGTGTCAAACTCAAGGCCCACGAGCCAAATCCGGCCTGCCATAGTTATTTATGTGGCCCTCTAAACTATAGAGGACCATGTAAATAGAACTTTTAAGTTCTATGTATGTGCACCTAAATACTATTTTATTAGTAAAATAAAACCATTGTTTTTTTTGAATAGTCCTAAATTCCATCATTGTGAAAAGATGCTCAGTATTATTTAATTAGGAAGCACTTGTCAAATGCGGAGAAAGATATTTATAAATATTTTAACAGTTTGTTAATTATAGACTGCTCAAAATAAGTTAGGGATATCGTGAGAGACTCAGTGGATGTCATACATATGGTGTTTGTTTCACTTCAGAGATTTTTGGGATAGGGAGGAAATTGTATTGGGGTGATAGACACCTCAGTTTGTGTTTTCTACGTAATGGTCTCGCTGTGTACAGTGTGCCTTACATATCGGGGCCAGCACCAAAAAATACTAAAGACAATCCTTTTCAATGTGGCATCAATTTCAACATTCTGTTGTGATTGCATTTCTCATAAGATGAACTTTACACACTGTTGGAAGACCACATTTCCCAGCAATCCTAGCAGTGACCCCCAACACACTCCTATTGGTCCATGACCACCCATGGTGACATCGGCGATGACATCACAGCCAAAGGGGCTATAAAGAGTAGTCGCGCCCATTTTCAAACTGTTCTCAAGCCAGAAGTTTCAGAGAGAAACTAAGGCTCAACAGAGGACATCTCACCAGTGAAGATTCTCTTTTGTTCTGACCCGCTGGACTCATTTCAAAGCTTCGAATGCTCACCCTGTTTGCGTAACCAGGGTGCGCGATATAAGAACTGTTACAAGACAGTTCGTTATACGTCGACCTGCAGAGCCAGCCTGCATTTGGGCCACACGGTCCTTAAATCCTGTACAGGTTTTTTTTATAAGTCTTCCTTTTCTTGCTCAACTACAGACACAATTCGCTCTCCTATTAGTGGACCGGACCTCCTTCAAGGCAAAGTAGGACTGAACCAGTTAATTTATACTAATATTGTGTCTGGGTGGAGATAAATAGAGAAAATAGAGTTTTAACGAGTTAGATCTTGTTCATTGTTGGTTTAAAGTGTTATTAAGTGCTGTACCTGTTTGCTCATTTTTGTGTCGCCACACGCATAAGTTTGAGCTGTAATTGCTGTGTTTGAAACTGTTTGCTTTATCCTGAGCAGATCACGCTCTCTCTCTCTCTCTCTCTCTCTCTCTCTCTCTCTCTCTCTCTCTCTCTCTCTCTCTCTCTCTCTCTCTCTCTCTCTCTCTCTCTCTCTCTCTCTCTTTGCTGTTACTAGTACTACTAGTAACAGCAAGGATGCACACTAGTAGTACTAGTGAAAGCCAAAATCTCCACTAGTAGTTCTAGTGAACATTTTGGGTGATACTAGTAGTACTAGTAAGCTTAAACGAATCCCACTAGTACTACAAGTGGACATTTTTGATATCACTAGTACTACTTGTAAGGGCCAGAGCAACCACTAGAAGCACTAGTTGGGGTATTTAGGATCTTACGAGTGCTACTAGTGAAGGCAAAAACGTCCACTAGTAGTACAAGTACGGGTCCAACTGTCCACTAGTAGCACTACTCAAATTAATTCAATAAAAATGCTAATTAGGAGGTGTGGACAGCATGCACTGAAACTTCTTACTATTGGCTCTTCAGAAAGAATTGCACTCAGCCAAAATTTAACCCTATAAAGCCTGATGAACTTTCACTGTTTTTGGCAATAACAATAATGAAAATTAATAATATAATTAAAAATAACTATTATATATGTACTATATATATAATGAATTAAGTCATACTAATATATGTCTGAGAGGAAAATGATTTATGATTATGTTATAGGCATCTCTTTCTTATCATGAGGAAGTTTAAGCTGCAACAGTAAATAACAGCTAGTGCTGATTGGGAAAGAGAAACTTTTAATTGTAACTGGTAGTCTTACCTTTTTACATAACCTATAATGGTTGTTTGTTGATTATATAATGAATTTGACATTCAGATTCAAGTGTATGCCTATGCTTCATAATTATTCACTGTCCTTAACACTTAAAATACTCTTTTGGAAACATGATGTCATTTGATTTTGGTGCCCACTAGTGGCCTGTTAATGCCCACTAGTAGCACTTAATGGCCACTAGTGCTACAAGTGGGCATTTTGAGGCCACTAGTAGAACTAGTGGGCACTTAACGGCCACTAGTATCACTAGTAGCCACATAGTGCCCACAAGTAGCACTAGTGGGCATTTTGAGGCCACTAGTAGGACTAGTGGGCACATAGCGGCCACAAGTAGCACTAGTAGCACTAAGCTTAGAAGCCACTAGTAGCACTAGTGGGAATTTAACGGCCACTAGTACCACTAGTGGCCATTTTGAGGCCACCAGTAGAACTAGTGGGCACTTAACTACCACTAGTAGGCACATAGCGGCCACTAGTACCACTAGTGGGCATTTTGAGGCCACTAGTAGAACTAGTAGGCACATAGCTGCCACTAGTAGCACTAGTAGCACTAAGCTTAGAAGCCACTAGTAGCACTAGTGGGCACTTAACGGCCACTAGTACCACTAGTGGGCATTTTGACGCCACTAGTAGAACTAGTGGGAACTTAACGGCCCCTAGTACCACTAGTAGGCACATTGCGGCCACTAGTAGTACTAGTAGCACTAAGCTTAGAAGCCACTAGTAGGCACATAGCGGCCACCAGTAGAACTAGTAGCACTAAGCTTAGAAGCCACTAGTAGGCACATAGCGGCCACTAGTAGAACTAGTAGCACTAAGCTTAGAAGCCACTAGTAGCACTAGTGGGCACTTAACGTCCACTAGTAGTACTAGTAGCACTAAGCTTAGAAGTCACTAGTAGCACTAGTGGGTACTTAACGGCCACTAGTAGGCACACAGCGGCCACTAGTAGCACTAAGCTTAGAAGCCACTATTAGCACTAGTGGGCACTTAACGGCCCCTAGTACCACTAGTGGGCATTTTGAGGCCACTAGTAGCACTAGTGGGCACTTAACGGCCACTAGTACCACTAGTGGGCATTTTAAGGCCACTAGTACCACTAGTAGGCACATAGCGGCCACTAGTAGTACTAGTAGCACTAAGCTTAGAAGCCACTAGTAGCACTAGTGGGCACTTAACGGCCACTAGTACCACTAGTAGGCACATAGCGGCCACTAGTAGAACTAGTAGGCACATAGTGGCCACTAGTAGCACTAGTAGGCACATAGTGGCCATTAGTAGCACTAGTAGGCACATAGCGGTCACTAGTAGCACTAGTAGGCATTTCAAGGCCACTAGTAGCACTAGTGGGCACTTAGCGGCCACTAGTAGCACTAGTGGGCACTTAGAGGCCACTAGTGCTACTAGTGGCTTCTAAGCTTAGTGCTACTAGTGGCCGCTGTGTGCCTACTAGTGGCCGTTAAGTACCCACTAGTGCTACTAGTGGCTTCTAAGCTTAGTGCTACTAGTACTACTAGTGGCCGTTAAGTGCCCACTAGTGCTACTAGTGGCTTCTAAGCTTAGTGCTACTAGTTCTACTAGTGGCCGCTATGTGCCTACTAGTGGCTTCTAAGCTTAGTGCTACTAGTACTACTAGTGGCCGCAATGTGCCTACTAGTGGTACTAGTGGCCGTTAAGTTCCCACTAGTTCTACTAGTGGCCTCAAAATGCCCACTAGTGGTACTAGTGGCCGTTAAGTGCCCACTAGTGCTACTAGTGGCTTCTAAGCTTAGTGCTACTAGTGCTACTAGTGGCCGCTAAGTGCCTACTAGTGCTACTAGTGGCCGCTAAGTGCCTACTAGTGCTACTAGTGGCCGCTAAGTGCCTACTAGTGCTACTAGTGGCCGCTAAGTGCCTACTAGTGCTACTAGTGGCCTCTAAATGTCCACTAGGGCTACTAGTGGCCGCTAAGTGCCCACTAGTGCTACTAGTGGCTTCTAAATGCCGACTAGTGCTACTAGTGGCCTCTAAATGCCCACTAGTGCTACTAGGGGCTTCTAAGCTTAGTGCTACTAGTGCTACTAGTGGCCGCTAAGTGCCTACTAGTGCTACTAGTGGCCTCTAAATGTCCACTAGTGCTACTAGTGGCCGTTAAGTGCCTACTAGTGCTACTAGTGGCCGCTAAGTGGCTACTAGTGCTACTCGTGGCCTCTTAATGTCCACTAGTGCTACTAGTGGCCGTTAAGTGCCTACTAGTGGCCGCTAAGTGGCCATAGTGCTACTAGTGGCCTCTAAATGTCCACTAGTGCTACTAGTGGCCGTTAAGTGCCTACTAGTGCTACTAGTGGCCGCTAAGTGGCTACTAGTGCTACTAGTGGCCTCTAAATGTCCACAGGTGCTACTAGTGGCCTCTATGTGCCCACTAGTGCTACTAGTGGCCTCTAAATGCCCACTAGTGCTACTAGTGGCCTCTAAATGCCCACTAGTGCTACTAGTTGCTTCTAAGCTTAGTGCTACTAGTGCCCGCTAAGTGCTTACTAGTGCTACTAGTGGCCGCTAAGTGGCTTCTAATGCTACTAGTGGCTTCTAAGCTTATTCTTACTAGTGCTAATAGTGGCCGCTAAGTGGCTTCTAATGCTACTAGTGGCTTCTAAGCTTAGTGCTACTAGTGGCCGCTAAGTGGCTACTAGTGGCCTCTACATGCCCACTAGTGCTACTAGTAGCTTCTAAGCTTAGTGCCAGTAGTGTTACTAGTGGCCTCGAAATTCCCACTAGTGGCAACTAAGTGTCCACCAGTGCCAATAGTGGCTGCTAAGCTAACATTAGCAGGTACTGTATACAGTCAGGCCATGTTGCCATAACAGTACATGCTGTCTTAATTCAAAAAATGACTAATAAAGCTGGCAACAATTAGCTGTCTTATTTTCTCACATTGACAGCTTTAGAAAACTTGAAAACATAGCACTACAAATGACAATAATATACTGTTATGAACCAGAAAATAAGAAATTAGGGACTATGGAGGAAATGAAACAAACTATTACATTAGTAATTCTGTGCATATCTTAGCCACTAAAATGTCAAGGGTGCCACATGGGCGATTTTATGGGTCTATCTGAATAAAATAGTTCTGATTAAGTTAACAAAAAAATTGGCACATCTTTTAGAATGACTGCTGTTAAACACTTTAGTATCCAGCATGGCCACTTTAAGGCTTTAAGCACACAGTTTGAACATCCACCAATCAAAATCCATGTCCCACCTTCCTCATTTGCATGCAGTCCACTAGTCCTACTAGTGACACTAGTGGCTGCATGTTGCAACATACATGTTAACTAGTAAAGGCTAGAATGTCCACTAGCAACACTAGTGGACAGTAACACACAATATTATGGTTTTACTAGTACCACTAGTAAAAGCCAAAAAGTGTACTAGTAGCACTAGTGAGACTTTTTTGATTTCACTAGTACCACTAGAAGAGGGCAACATGTCTACTAGTACTACTAGTAAGGGCCAAAATGTGTACTAGTAGCACTAGTAAGTGGCAAAATATCCACTAGTAGCACAAGTAGGGGACTTTTACACCTTACTAGTAGTACTAGTGAGATCAAAAATGCTCACTAGTGTTACTAGTGGCAAGGTTTTGCTTTTTACTAGTGTGACTGGTAGAAGAAAGTTTGTCTCACTCGTGAGCTTCTGAACGTCACATGTAAAGGCTTTGGCTGTACTAGTGCTCATCTGCGCATCACTAGTTCGCAACTAGTATACCACTAGTATGCAATTACACACTACTAGTGCGTGACTACACACTACTAGTGCAACATTCCTTTAACATGTGAGACATTTCTGCACACTGGTAGGACAACTTTGGCATACTAGTAGGACAGCTACATCTTACTAGTGAGGGAAAACTGTGCACTAGTTGACAATTCTGTACCGCTAGTGCTACTAGTGACATCATAAATTTCTACCAGTTAACATCTAGTGCTGCATTAGTAGTACTAGTAGCATACAGATGTCAACTAGTGCAAAGTTTTGCCTCACTAGTAAGACGTAGCTGTCCTACTAGTATGTCAAATTTGTCCTACTAGTGTGCAGAAATGTCTCACATGTTACAGAAATGTTGCACTAGTAGTGTGTAGTCACGCACTAGTAGTGTGCAATTGCATACTAGTGGTAAGCTAGTTGAGAACTAGTGATGGGCAGATGCGCACTAGTACAGCCAAAGCCTTTTCATGTGACGTTTAGAAGCTCACTAGTGAGACAAACTTTCTTCTACTAGTTACCCTAGTAAAAAACAAAACCTTGCCACTAGTAACACTAGTGAGCATTTTTGATCTCACTAGTACTACTAGTAAGGTGTAAAAGTCCCCTACTTGTGCTACTAGTGGATATTTTGCCACTTACTAGTGCTACTAGTACACATTTTGGCCCTTACTAATAGTACTAGTAGAGTAAAACATGCCTCACTAGTAGTACTAGTAGACATGTTGGCCTTTTCTTGTAGTACTATTAATATGATAAAAGTCTCACTAGTGCTACTAGTAGACTGTCTGGCTTTTACTAGTTTTACTAGTAAGGTAAAACACATCCTCACTAGTACCACTAGTGGATATTTTAGCTTTCACTAGTACTACTAGTGAGCATCTTCGTTGTTACTAGTAGTACTAGTAAGAAAAAAACCACCCCACTAGTTCTACTAGTGGACATTTTGTCTCTTACCAGTACATTTAGTGAGGTCAAAATGCCTTACTAGTGCTACTAGTCGGTATTTTTGCGCTACTAGTAGGGTTCAGGAGGCTACTAGTGCGTGACACATGCCTACTAGTTGGGTCTAGTAGTGTCACTAGTGCTGCACAGTAGTTTACTAGTAAGGTTTGATTGCATACTAGTAGTCCAAAAGTGGCACTAGTAGTGGAAAAAACGTGACAAGTAAGACACAGTCGTTATACTAGTGCACCCTAGTCGTTATACTAGTCTGCCAAATTGTCTTACTAGTGAGGATGAAGTGTGTACTAGTACATGGATTTAAAGTTGGATATCAAAGATATCT
Organism: Valencia hispanica; assembly: GCA_963556495.2. Taxonomy (NCBI): domain Eukaryota; kingdom Metazoa; phylum Chordata; class Actinopteri; order Cyprinodontiformes; family Valenciidae; genus Valencia; species Valencia hispanica. The sequence continues at coordinate 33,922,760 of OY747705.1, forward strand.
AATAAATGCTCAAACGGCTTTCCATACTTCCCTCCACCTTGGCACAGAGCTGAGATTTATGAATTTTTGTCCCACAGGCTATCTGTGACTTGGGCCCCCTGGAGGGAGGGCCACCCCCTCCTTTTCTGGCCCGAACCTCAGCTGTCTCACTGATTTCATTTCGTTAATTCTGTTTAATGTTCACCTATTAATGTTGTCTAAGAGCTGTAGTAGTTTTTGCATGCTTTAGAACAGATGGGATTTACTATTTTCTAAATAAAGTTCCCTTATCTTAAAGAGAAGTGGTCTGGGATTACTTGGAGTGATGCGTAAGAACTTATTCCTTCATCTATTGTTTAATTATCTCAGCCTTATCAGGCAGGTAATCATAAACACAAACTGAGACTGAACAATTTGGCTATATGTTCCTGGAATCCACCAGGATGGTTCCCCTAAACTTGGTAATTTGTACATTAAATTATTAATCTTATTAATAATTGCCCTAAGCAATTATTCTTAATTATTCATAGCCAAAACCTACCTATCTATGGCACAACAATTCTGTGGGATTAAAAAGCTGGTATTGTTAGTAAGTCATTACAACTTCATCCTTCAAACAGCCATGAACACACAACGTCACTTAACGGACGAGCAGCGCCACCTGGCCATAGTCTGCCTTCGGGTCGGTGGCAGGCAGTCAGATGTTGCACGTGAACTTGGTGTGTCTCAAAGTGTCATCAGCAGACTTGCACCAAGACACAGAACTACTGGCAGAGTTCGTGACAGACTCAGGAGTGGAGCCCCACGAGTGACAGTCCGCAACGATGACCAGTACCTAAGGACCTATGCACTCAGACATCGTCATGGAACTGCCACACAGCTGCAGGCCCATTTACGAGATGTGAGGGTACTAGGGTTTCGATACACCGAGGTCAACATAGTCCCCAGGGTTAGCTTTGGTGGAGGAGGTATAACAGTCTGGGCAGGCATCACCAGTCTGCGCAAAACTGATTTGGTTATTGCAGATGGCCCAGTCACTGCACATTCTTACCACAGAGACATCATAGAACCCATCATCATCCCCCAATTCCGCCAGCACACCCCCAACTTTCTGTTCATGGATGATAATGCTCCACCACATCATGCCAGAATTGGCACAGCTCGACTTCAGGAAGTCGGAGTGCCTCATTTGGTATGGCCAGCAATGTCCCCTGACCTGAACCCCATAGAGCACGTTTGAGACCAGCTGAATTAGAGACTGGATGATCGTACCCCATGTGACCTGGCAGAACTGCATGTAGCACTTGTGGAAGAGTGGAATACATTGCCTCAGGACAACAAACAAAGGCTAGTGAGGAGCATGAGATGTCAGGCTGTCATTGCGGCAAATGGTGGAAACACTCTCTACTGACATTGTCAATTTGTGTTATTTGGGGCTACCTTGTTGTTGTCTACATTGTTGGGTAATAAATATTACACTAATGAAAATGGTGTTTCTTCTCATTCATTATTAGTAATATCAAAGGACACTTTTACTTATTTCATTAAAATTCAGACCAAATAGGAATACCACTCATGTAAATAACAGTATCCCTAACTTATTGTGAGTAGTCTAGTTTTATCAATACTTTTTTCAACAGGCCCTTTAAGGAAATTTTTGATCTTGATGTGGCCCAAAATGAAAAGAGTTTGACACCCCTGCTGTAGGCCAACGGAAGAATGCCAGCGCGAAAGGGCGGCTGTTGCCGCTTAACATCGCGGAGTCGAACGCACTTCATTGAATGATATAAACCAATTTTCTGAGTGATATGTAAACTGGGATAAAGACTCCTTTTCTGGTTAAGCCATTAGTGTGATTATTGCCAAAATTCGATGTAGATATGCATGTTAATGTACTGACTGAAGCTCGGTGTCCTCAATGGTAAATATGACCTTGGTTGTGACATACGCTTTTCATTTACAGGTGATGGATTGAATGGTTCTTTCTGACACATTGAAAGCTTGATCCATTTTTTATATACAATTCTGCTTTAACCCTCTACACATGTTTATCACTGACTTGTCTGCCGTGTTCCTTGGTTTTTATGGAGCCATTTCAGAGACCTTCACAGGAAAACTGCATATATTCTTAAATTAAATGTACCATAACTCTATAAGCCGCTACTTCTTTCACACGCTTTGGACCCTGCATCCTATACAACAATGTGGCTAATTTATGGATTTTTCTTGCTAGCTAACGGCCTCCGGGGGACACTATAGCAGGAAGAGCATAAGTGAGACAGACGTGGGGAGAGATTATGAGCCGAAGAAGACACTGCCGGTAATTTTCATGCACACCACCTCATCATGGGAAACACATGAGTTAAATGTTTCAAGCTGGTCGTCAAGGAAGGAAACACAGCCACTGCAAGCCTGGCATCAATTAATTGATGGTGAGACGTTGGAAGAGGCAGCGGAAAGAACTGAGTCAGTATAAAAAGGAGACAAACGCTTTCAGAGGACATAAAGACACAGAAGAAGATGACTTCAATGGCTTTAATGAGGAAGATGAAGATAGCGACCAATAACTTTTCTGGTAGGCTAAAGTATGTTTTATTTTTTAACCAGGCAAGTTACTGCCGTGTGTGATGGTGCGGTACTGCTGATTTTCAGGGAGAGTTTGAAAAAAAAGCACGTCCATCCTTCCATCAATCCATCTTCTTCCACCTATACGGGTCGGGTCGCAGGGGCAGCAGCTTAAGCAGAGAGAGCCAGACTTCCCTCTCCCCAGCCACTTGGGCCAGCTCCTCAGGAGGAATCCCAAGGCATTCCCAGTCCAGCCGAGAGACATAGTCCCTTCAGTGTGTCCTGGGTCTTCCCCTGGGTCTCCTCCCAGTGGGACATGCCTGAAACACCTCACCAGGAAGGCATCCAGGATGAACCCTGACAAGATTCCTGAGCCACCTCAACAGGCTCCTTTAACGAGGAGGAGCAGCGGCTCTACTCTGAGCCCCTCCCGGATGATCGAGCTTCTCACCCTCTCTCTAATGGAGAGCCCAGAAACCCTGCGGAGGAAACTCATTTCAGCCGCTTGTATCGGTGATCTCGTTCTTTTGGTCACTACCCAGAGTTCGTGACCATAGATGAGGGTAGGAACATAGACCGACCAGTAAATAGAGAGCTTCGCCTTTCAGCTCACCTCTTACTTCACTACAACAGAACGGTACAGCGCCCGCTTAACTGTAGATGCCCTACCAATCTGCCTATCGATCTCCCCCTCCATTTTTCCCTAATTCGTGAACAGGTACTTAAACTCCTCCATTTCAGGATGGACCCCATCCCCGACCTGGAGAAGGTACCCTACCCTTTTCCGGCTCAAGACCATGGTCTCGGATTTGGAGGTGTTGACTCTCATCCCTGCTGCTTCATACTTGGCTGCAAACTGCTCCAGCGAAAGCTGTAGATCACGTTCCAATGAAGCCAACAGGACCACATCATCTGAAAAAAGCAGAGACCCAATCCTGAGGCCACCAAAACGGATCCCCTCATCAACTTGGCTGGTCTAGAAATCCTGTCCATAAGAGCTACGGACCTTGGCGCAGTCCAACTCTCACCAGAAACGAGCCCGACTTACTGCCGGCAATGCGAGCCAAACTCTGACACCAGTCGCACAGGGACCTAACAGCCCAAGGCCTACACCTCTGGGGTCCCCTCTTTAAATAGGGGGACCACCACCCCGGTCTGCCAATCCAAGGGAACTGCCCCCAATGTCCATGCAATATTGCAGAGCCACATTATGTCATCCACCACTGGAGCCTTGCCACCGAAGAGCTTTTTAACCACCAGTGGAGGGCCCAATCGAAGGTCCACAGACCTTGGAAGGCGTGCTAGTAGGATTGAGTTCTTCGAAATATTCCATCCACTGACCCAAAACGTCCCGCAATGGTCTGCAGCACACCATGCCCACTGTAAACAGTGTTGGTGGCGGACCGCTCCCCCCCCCCCCCCCCGAGATGCCAGATGGTGGAACAAAACCACCTCGAAACCGCACAAAAGTTGTTCTCCATGGCCTCACCAAACTCCTCCCACGCCCGAGTTTTTGCCTCAGCGACCATCCAAGCCACACTCCGCTTGGCCTGCCAGTACCTATCAGCTGCTTCCGAGGTCCCACAGGCCAAAAAGACCCGATAGGACTCCTTCAGCTTGACAGCATCCCTCACCGTCGGTGTTCGTCAGCGGGTTCGAGGGTTGCCACCACGACAGGCACCGACCACTTGGAGCCACAGCTCCGGTCAGCCGCCTCAACAATGGAGGCACGTAACATGGCCCATTCGGACTCAATGTCCCCCGCCTCCTCCGGGACGTGTTCGAAGTTCTGTCAGAGGTGAGAGTTAAAACTCTTTTATACAGGAGGATTTGCCAGAGGTTCCCAGCAGACCCTCACAACACGTTTGGGCCTTCCAGGTCTGTCCAGCATCCTCCCCCACCATCGGAGCCTACTTACCACCAGGTAGTGGTCAGTGGACAGCTCTGCCCCTCGCCTCACTCAGGTGTTCAAAACATGCGGCTGCAGATCAGATGAAACAAGAACCAAATCTATCATCGAGCTGTGGCCTAGGGTGTCCTGGTGCCAAGTGCACATAGAGACACCCTTATGTTTGAACATGGTGTTCCTTATCCATGGCGAGCACTGAAGTCCAATAACAAAACACCACACGCATTCAGATCACGCCCACGTGAGCGTCGAAGTCCCCCAGCAGAACAAGGGAGTCACCGAGAGGAGCACTCTCCAGCCCCCCCTCCAAGGACTCCAAAAAGGGTGGGTAATCTGACCTGGGGTTTGGCGCATAGGCACAAAAAAGAGTCAGGACCCGTCCCCCCACCCGTAGGCGAAGGGAGGCTACCAACTTGTTCACCGAGGTAAACCCTAATGTACAGGCGCCGAGATGGGGGGGCAACAAGTATGCCCACCCCAGTTTGGTGCCTCTCAGCAGGGGCAAATCCAGAGTGGAAAAGAGTCCAACACCTCTCGAGGAGGTGGGTTCCAGAGCCGTGTATTGAGGTGAGTACTACGATGTCTTGTCGGAACATCTCAACCTCACACATCAGCTCCAGCTCCTTCCACACCAGAGAGGTGACGTTCCATTTCCCAAGAGCCAGCTTCTGCAGCCGAGGATCGGAACGCCAAGGCCCCCATACGTCTTAAATTTAAACTAAAAAAGCACTCAGAGAGCGCAGACCTCCGTCACTCATTCACCGATCCCCATGTTGTGATATAATTCTAGCTTTCGGTACTTTTTCAATAAAATGTCTATTAATGAGACACATGGCTGTGCTCTTCCAGCGGAGTGGAGATTCGGGGCTGCTGCACTTATGAGCTCTCTGACATGGGAGAGGAGTGGAGGTTAGCACCGCTGGTTGGTGGATGAACACTCACTTCATGTCTGACCAACCCCACAATTTAATCAATTGTTTCTGGACCCATTGCGGACATTTCCTGAATATTTTATCGAAATCCGTCCACAACTTTTTGAGTTATGTTGCTAACAGACAGACAGACGGGCACGAAAACAGGTAATAAAAGAAATCTTCCGTGTACTGTCTATCTGTGTAAATATCTCATGTAAAACATAAAAACCTGTGACATATTCAGATGCGCTTTATATATGTACAAAATTTATTTTCTTTAAATTTAGCTGGTGTGCCTTATATTCAGGTGCAATCAATAGTCCGAAAATTATGGTACTAATTAGGTGACTGTTAAAACAACTGGTCTCACTGGATAATGCCCTTCACTGTGTTGGTCTGTCACATAAAATCCTAATAAAATATATATAAAATTTGTGGAAAAATTCAAGGGGATATATCATCTTTGCAAGACACTCTACATCTGAGGGTTTAGCCCAGTGTAGAGTGTTAACTCTTGCATATATACCAGGATGTCTGGACATGGAGCCCAAAATAAAGCTGTTAATAAAAATGTCTGAGGTGAGAGACCATCAAAGTGGAGCTGAAGGAGAGAAGTTGGGAGACTATGGCGTTTCAAAATAAAGGGGGTGGGGTTCAGTTTTCCGGCAAAGCCACCAAAGAGATGTATGTTAAGGGAAAGTGAGACATCACAGGGTGTAAAAGGATCTGCCCTAACATTACATAGGCATCACAGGTCTATCTATCTCATTGACAGGCCAGTGGCGTCAAGTGCCAAGGGGTGTGACACTGCTGACACTGGAGTGTGCCTCACTTGCACACACACAAAAAGATGCATTAATTACTGCAGCCTTCAGATATCCCTGTCTCACATCTGGAGTAAGAGGGGCTGTAACCTGATCTTTCTCCAAAGTTTGGGGTTGTAGTAAGATGAGCAAGCAGGGCCATTTTTTTTAACCTAAATTGATTCTATCTATATGAGCTTGTGGCAGTTGCATGTGGGGTCAAGATCGTAAAACTTCAGAATGTACAGTTGGTGGGGGTGCAGGGGATCCATGGGGCCTCAAGTCTATTTGTATCCATTGGTGTGGCAGCATGTTTGCCTGTTTGTGAGCATGCTTTCATTTTATCACAGTTTGTCCTTTAATGTAAAAGCAGCCTTACTGAAAAGGTGGCCTTATTTTTATTTTCATTAAAAGGGTGCAAATGATGGTTTGAGCATGTATAAATATACTGTGTGTAAATGTTTATGTGCGTGGGTGGTGGTGGTGGTAGGGGAGCCAAAAAGCCATGAAGCAGCTGGAACCTCAACAGCCCTCAGCTGACCATATCTCCCCTCCATTCATCCTTGTCATGTTGCTTTATGTAAGTGTGACTGTTTGACTGTCCCCTGTAATGAAAATTCCACATGTGGCAAATCAGACATGGTTGACGGGAGCTGTCGTCACCACACATCCTGGTCACAGACACATTCAAAGAGAAAAAAGGACACCAAAAAACATTGAAATCTATTATAAGCTATTCTACATTTGTGTTCTACATTTCTTTTATCCATGCTACTATGGAACACCAAACTGCTCAGAATTAAATAAGTAAATAAAGCATTATGAAATAAACATCTACATGAAAAAATAATAGACAAATATATAATGTGACAATGAAATTGTAAAAAATACTGAATGCATATAAAATTCTAAGCTCATTATTCTGCAATATTTTTCATTTTCCTTTAAAAATGTATTTATTACAATAAAACATTTTACTGTACAATTTTTTCCCAATTACAGAAATGATAATTGAGCCAGTTTTATTTAATTTAATCAGTTTTTATTCCAAAACATAATTTTCCTAAAGTCAGCTTTTATTTCATAATGGTGTTTTCCCCAGTGGCTTATTTATTTTATGTCACTTTTTAACAGAAAAGTTGATCTGCCAATCAGGGTTTCGTGGGTGGGACCTTCATGCCCATTGGCTGACGCTTAACACCTTTCATGCGCAACGTCCACATCTGTGGACATTAGCTTTAACTCTGTGTTTTAGTTGTTTATCATTTTGATATACTCCAATCCACTTGAGGGGAGTGTTAGTATATCCATTGCAATATATTAAAGATCCACTCCGATGAAAATCATATTTTCTAGGTGTTAATATCTTCTTGTGGCATTTTTCTGATGCAAGAGGACATATCTTGAGAAAATTAAGCTCAAAGTTGTATTTCTGAGTATTTCTGCATTCAAATGGCTGTGAATCAGTAGCAGACGTTAAAATGCCGGCTAGACTGGAGTTGTGACGCAGTAACTCCACTGGGCGGGGCCACAAGCTCCTACTCCATTCTGCCCCGCCAGCTCAGGTTCTGAGAAGTAGAGAAGACGATGGCGGATCAACACCTGTGTCCTGTAGCGGGTTGCAATACATTGCTGAATAAAAAAGCCCCTTTCTTTAAATCTACTGCCTTGTGCTGTTACTGCTTCGTATTACTAGATGTCCACTACATATAACTTTAATATTGGCGTCATTTGTGGGTATGTTTCTATGAAAAAAATTGGAGAAGAAAGGTTTGAAACCCGACACCAGCTGTCAGCGTGCCCAGCTGCTGAGCGGGAGCGGGAGAGGAGAGAAAACGATAGAGACGGATAGAAAGACAAATAGCGATTTTTATAACCAAAAACAAAATGCCCAGATGAATTTGCCAGCTTTTTCACTGAAAAGATTCTAACAATTAGACGGTCAATCTGTACCTCAATATCGAACCCACAACCAGTGCCATCCCCAATCAACAACAATGTAGAGAAAATGTCTGAATTCCACAACCTTGAAAAAATCATTATCCAATTAAGCTCCTCCTCTTGCTGTCTTGATATCCTACCCACAGCTTTTCTAAAGAAAGTTCTTCCTGTTATTGGGTCTGATCTTGTTCAAATAGTGAACTCATTCTTCCTGTCAGGTGTCTTTCTCCAGGCTTTAAAAACAGCAGTTATTAACCACTACTAAGAAGAATCTGGACAAGACATTAATGCAGAACTACAGGCCAATCTCTAATCTTCCATTCATCAGTAAGATTATTGAAAAAGCGGTGATTCAGCAGTTAAATAGCTTCATAACAATGACAAACCACATTTGACACTGTTGATCATGATATTTTATTGGAATGACTGGAGAGCAGGGTCGGACTCTCTGGTACACTACTTGGCTGGTTTGAGTCTTACCTAAAGAACAGGGACTTCTATGTTTCAATAGGAAACTTTTCATCAGAACGAACAGAAATCAAATGTATTTATCATATTTAATATCTACATGCTCCCACTAGGCAAGAATATAGCAACCAAAAACATTAGCTACCATAACTACACAGATGACACTCAGCTTTACATTACAATGTCACCAGGTGACTCTGAACCCATTCAAACCCTAAATCAATGCATTGACCAAATCAATGGATGGATGTGCCATAACTTTCTCCAGCTGAACAGAAACAAAACTGAAGTAATTATTTTTGGACCCAAGGAGGAAAGATCAAGAGTCAGCACACAGCTTCAATTAATACAGCTAGGAACTACTGATCAGGCAAGAAAACAAGGCGTAGTAATGGACTCAGACCTGAACCTCCAGGGTCACATAAAGGCAACAAGGTTAGCCTTTTATCACCTGAAGAACATTTGTAAGATTAAACGACTGATGTTGCAACAGGACCTAGAAAAACTCATCCATGCGTTTGTCTTTAGTCAGATTGATTACTGCAACAGCATCTTCACAGGTCTGCCATAAAAGTCAATCAGACAGCTTCAGCTGATCCAGAACGCTGCCGCTCGCGTCCTCACTAGAACCAGGAAAGTAGAGCACATCACCCCAGTTCTAAAGTCCTTACACTGGCTCCCTGTAGCTCAGAGAATAGACTTCAAAATACTTCTACTAGTTTATAAATCATTACATGGCTTAGCACCAAAATGTGTTGAAGACCTGTTGTCACGGTACTGACCACCAAGACCACTCAGGTCCTCCAACTCTAGCCTACTAAACATCCATAGACTCAGAACTAAACATGGAGAAGCAGCTTTCAGTTTCTATGCTCCCCTTATCTGGAACAGACTTCCTGAAGAGTGTAGAGCTGCTGAAACTCTGAACTGCTTTAAATCGAGACTAAAAACCCATCTGTTTAGAATTGCATCCGTGCCAACGTTTCCGCCCACAACGCAGAGGTGAATTGCTAATGAGCTACTGCAGCTCTGCTGAAGCGAAGTCCCAGAAAACGGCACAGGTTTTGTGATTTTGGCTAAAAACGGCATAATCATAATTTAAAATCCACTGAGAATGTTTAAAAAATAGCTCAAAATTTGATCGGAGTGGGCCTTTAACAATATGTATCATATCATATTTAGAATATTGACAGCTGGATAACATCATCAATTCAACATGGCTGACCGTAATGGCCATGTGCTTAATGCTCCAGGCATATCTGTAAAATGTTTATACTCAAGAAGGCAAAATCAGGTAAAAAAATATTAGGGTGTACAGGAGAATATGTTGAACAATTCTGTTTTTAGAAATTAAATTGCTCAAATATTAATTTAACTACTTTATATTACAAAGAAACAAACGTTTGGTAAACATATAAACATAAATAATGACTTAACTACATATGACAATATTACCAAAATATATAGAGACCAATGAATGGGGTGTGCATGTTGTGCAAACAGTACTATATTAAGACATTAGGAGGTGACTAGGGTGGTGTACGCAGACGCAGACGCAGACGCACACGCACACGCACACGCACACGCACACGCACACGCACACGCAAACTTATCTTGCTAGTAGTAGCATGCATAACATGCATGCTACTACTAGCAAAGTATGTACTAGGTATGTACTACAGTAAGTACTATGTACTTTTACATAGCAAGTACTAGAACTACTAGTTATAACATCTTCAGCATATCCTTCTGTGCCATTAAAGCATTACTGTTATGATGTACTTGAAAAATCAGTTGTTTTTGTACATTAAAGTCACAGAATGGTCCATATTTTCTGCCTTTACTCTTTATTCTTTTTAACCCCTTTGTTGCGCACTGTCCACATATATGGACAGTAAAATAGCTTCTATATAAAATCATATTATTAAAAAATTCAAAACGCTTTTCAGTTTTAGGCTCAGGTAGAGTAATAAAATCAATATTTAAAAAATCTAGACATTTTTTTTCATAATGCATGCATGAAAGGGTTAAACATTTAATTTGCCTTCTCACTGACTGTGAGCAGCCTGGCGTACAGCTAGCAACAACATTCTAAGTCGCAGTTGTATGAACTTCCTTCACCTCGGGTTACACTAGCAGATCAAATTGAGAGGAATAATTTAGCAGAGGATGCCATTTTGAGTCGTTTGGATGATATTTTTGAAATGATCATAGGTCCAGCACTCAAGACTTTAGTGCTGTCCGACATGACCATCAGAGTTATTGCTGTTTTTCTGTGTCATCCAGCACAATTCGGAGGAGAATGGGCGAGGTAGCCCCGGTCGGATGTGGTGAATTATGTGAATATGGCCTTTTTTATTTATAAAACCTTGATTGTTTGTATCAAACGTCTTATTGTTTGTATCTATGTCTCATCACGGACATGGTGCTTTGGGCAGCTACACACCTGCTGGTTGCATTTAGACAGCCACATTAAAAAAGTGGGAAATATTCTGCCAATGTTGTGAAAATCAGTTTAAAGCTATACACAAAATTCAAAAGGCATTAGATTCAGTAGCAATATTAACAAACATTTAGCCCTTCATTCCCCTCTGAGTTGTGCTGGATGACAGAAAACATAGCAGCAATAACGCCGATGGTTATGTCTGACAGCGCTAACGTCTTGAGTGCTGGGCCATGGGATCATTTCAAAAATATCATCCAAACGACTCAAAATGTCATCTTCTGATAAATAATTTCTTTAAATTTAAACTGCTAGTGTAACCAGAGGTGAACAAAGTTAATACAACTCCGACTTATCGTGTTGTTGCTAGTTACACAGCGGGGTGCTCACAGTGAGTGAGAAGAACAGCTATCCAGTAAGATCAATGTTTAAGCACCAGCAAATGCCATGCATGTCCCACCCACTGACCCTGATTGGCAGATGAACTCTTTTGTTGAAAAGTGATATTATGAAATAAATTAGCCACTGGTAAAGACACCTTTATGAAACAAAAGCCAACTTTGGGAAATCTATGTTTTGGAACAATGACAGATTAAATGAAATAAAAATGGTAAGAAAATAATTTCTGTTATAAGGAAAAAATTGACAATAAAATAATGTTCTATATGAATAAATACATTTTTAAAGGAAAATGAAAAAATATGTCATACCAGGGAGTTTAGAATTTTTTATGCATTCAGTTTTTTTCACAATTTCACTGTCACAATATATTTGTCTATTATTTATTCATGTAAACATTTATGTAATAATGTTTTATTTATTCAATTTTGAGCAGTTTGCTCAATATGATACAAAGTCAAGCATTTGTGAGAAGCATCTTACATTTTTTTCAAAACAATGTCAGAGACAGACTGTGTTTGTCAATATTCTTTCATTATCAGCCAGTCACTGTGGTGACAAGAAAATCACTTCACAGCAAAAAACCTTCCATAGAGCAGCAGATCAAACAAAGCAAATAAACAGAGCAACCTCCTCCCAAAAATTTTTGTATTTGAATGTAATTTATGAGCACTGTGTTGTCTTTTGGCATCTGTTCCTGCTTCTTTTTATTTCTTTTTTCCTGCTGTCTCACTTTCCTTCTCTGTATTGTGTTGGCAGTGGATGGTGAAGATGGGATGGATCTTTAATGGATTTGTCTCAAGGAGCACAACTGAAGGAGGGATTCGTTGTTAACATAATAAGATATCGATCAACTCCATTTCCCAAGGCCCTGTCATACAGAAGCCATTACTAGCACCAGTCAGCCCCACCACTGCACAGTCACATGTAAAGCTCCTTGTACAGCATGTCTATGCTAGTTCAACATGTTAATTTCTTATGACCCTTTCAACCTCCCTTGTATGCCATCTTTCTGCAATGAAGTCTTTATTTTACATTATCAGCTTTAGCATTCAGTGCATTTCAGAACATTAAAAGTTTACATAGACTCACCACAGACATGAATAGTATATATATGCCTTGGGGCATTCAAGGATAACTTTAAACATTTATTTCCTACAGTTGAACTGTTCAAGCTCTGAGTAGGGTACTTTAAAGAAAACAACATACAACATTTGCATGTATATTTGTGCACATAAAACAACACACTATTTCCAAGAAGTGAGAAGACGTTGCAAACAATAGGGATGTAAAAGTAACAAATAACAGCAGAAATGTAAAGACTTGTCCAGTATGTTGGGAGCAGTGATGGATATAGAGTCTTACAGCTGCTTGGAGGAAGAACCTGCAATAACACTCCTTTGTGCAGCTGGGATGCAGTCTGTCACTGAAAAAGATCTCCACTTCAGCGACAGCTTCAATTCAGTTCAATTATTGATCCCCGATGGAAATTAAGTGTTGTTGTAGCTCATACTATTTAATTCTTCAATGAGTTGTTGTAGATCATGATAGTCTGTGTTGCAGCGAAACCAAAGAAGCCGCCGACTGAAGACAGTCTGTTGTTGTAGGATAGTCTCAAAGAGGATGTTCAGGGGTGTTTAATCAGGGCTGTACTTCAATTTTTTAGCTTATAGCATTGGTGCTACAGAGGTTGCTGGTTTCACTGAGGTAAATAGAAGAATGAGATATTGCTTTTATCGAGATAACCAATGGTTTAGTATAGTATACCAATCTAATAGTATAAAATAGCAGTATGAGATGAAGCCATCTTACAAGTTTCAGTGGCGTGAAAGGTCGACAGCTGAACACTGCAGTGTTCCTTTGTGTACCTTGTCAGCTAAATATAATTCAACGGTCAGTTTTCACACATCTCCCATGGACGATCAACTATGAAAGAGATGGATTGTGAACATTAGAAGGGAAAACTTCATCATCTCTCACCACACCCATGTCTGCAGTCGACAATTTGCTGCACAAGATGTCAAGGAGCTGAGTGAGAATAGAGGGAGAAAGAGGTTAAAACCCAGCGCCGTTCTGCTTTTATTTCACTAGAGCAACAATTCTGTCGGCGTAAATATGAGGCTTCTCGCTCTTCTTCATGGATCTGAAGCAGCTTGCCCTCAGTGTCCTAATCAGACAAACATATTACATATGTCTTACTCTCTTTTGATGATGGTACCTCCGAGCTACAGCTGTGAATTAAAAACTTACCTTCATAATCATGAATAAAGTTGGTTATATACAACTAAAAGCCCTTCAACCACTTGCTTGCAGACGTCGCTGTGTGTTTTTGAAATATCCAGTGGACATCGTCTCCAGTGATGCATGGCAGGTCTTGAAGACAGCAGGTATAAAATGCCCTTTTGTCTAGATTGTGTTGTGACAGTTCTAATCCGGAAGTGATGGGGCTGGCTTACTGTAACCAGGAAGTGACTGTGCATAAACCCTATTATGACCAAATTAAAGCGGGCTCGTCTCATACAGGATCTTCCGCCAGATTGGATTTCATTTTTCACGCGACGGTCATCATCTCCCTGCATCTGAAGTGGTTGGACTTAAAATGGAGTGATGTGATATAGTGAAGAACGCTGGATTGTGCTGGTACAGCATGTTGTTTTGAGAGGAATGCACTCCTGAAAATCCCACTTCAGAGCCCCTGTCGGATACTCTAAGCATGAATATGTTGTCTACCGGTGGACTGGCAACAAGCACGAAGGAATTGTGGGAATTGTTGTATGTTAAAGGGCTAATTACATTGAGATAGTAAAATTTGGTTATCACAATAGAGTACAGCCACTATGTAGCATTGAGGCTTACCATCGCTTCATCTGTCCCGGCTGCATCTTCCTTACAGTTAAAAAACAAACAACCAGCTTGCAAAGCTGTCGCACGAATATACATATGAAAAATAGTTTATCCCACAGAGTTTTGACATGTCACATTACAGCCCTGTTTTCTTGAGTTTATAAAGAATCCTTTTCAGCATAATCTCCAGATTTTCCACAGCTCTCCCGAGAACAGAACCAGCCTTTTTTAATTAGGTTGTTTAGCCTTCACAGGCTCTGATGCTGCTACCCCAACAGATGATGGCTGAGTAGATTATACTCTCCATAGCAGACTTGTAGAAAATCTGCAGCATCTTGCTGCAAACCCTGAAGGACCTAAGATTTTTCAAGAAGTACAGTCTGCTCTGTCCGTTCTTGTAGACAACTTCACTGTTGAGTCTCCAGTCCAGTCTGATGTCCAGGTGAACTACTAGGTATTTATTCTCCCCAACCACCTCCACCACTTCTCCCATTAGGGGAAACAGTGTTTGACTTAACCTCATTTCTTCTGAAATCTACAATAATCTTTTGTTTTGTTCATATTCAAGGTAAGACTATTGTTTCCACACCATGCCAGAAAACGTTTCATCAGCTATCTGTATTCAGTTTCTTGTTAATCTCTGATACACCCGATGACTGCACAGTCATCTGAGTATTTCTGAAGATTACAGGTCTGTGACTTATACTGGAAGTCTGAGGTCTACAGAGTGAAGAGGAATGGTGAGAGTCCCTTGTGGTGCTCCTGTGGTGCTGACCACCTGGTTTAACACACAATCCTTCAGGCTCACAAACTGTGGTCTGCTGGTCAGGTAGTCACTAATCCAGGTGATTGTTGAGGGCTCAACTTGTGTCCACAGGAGTTTCTGACAAAACAGATCAGGCTGAATAGTGTCAAATACACTGGAGAAATCAAAGAACATGCTACTCACAGTGCTGCCTGCTTTGTCCAGATGACAGTGGGTTGGTTGAAGCGGGTGGATGATGGCAACTCCCACCCCGCGGCGATAAGCAAACTGCAGCAGATCCTGATATGTTCTTGTTTGCTTACTCGGGGGGGGCAAAAGGAGTCTCTCCAGGACCTTCATGATGTGGGGTGTCAGGGCAACAGGTCTATGGTCATTGATGACTGATGGGTGAGTTTTCTTTGGTACTGGAACAAGGCAGGATGTCTTCCACAACACTGGAAGGTTCATCTGGGTCAGGCTAAAGTTGAAGAGGTGCTGCATAATCTCACAGAGCTGCTCTACAGAGTCTGCCATAACTCATGGGCTGACACCATCTGGACCTGCAGCCTTGTTGACCAAGCAGCTTTCAGTTTCTATGCTCCTCTAATCTGGAACAAATTTCCAGACAACTGCAAAGCTGCTGAAACACTGAGTTATTTTAAATCACAACTAAAAACGTATCTGTTTAGAGCTGCCTTTGAGTAATGTTTTCATTTATTATGTTTTGTTTATGCTTCTTGCTGATTTTACATTATGTGCTTTGTAATGCCTTGATGTATCTGTGTTAGCTTATTGCTTTATTGCTGTTTTTACTTTATATGCTTTGCGTTTTACTGCTGTTTTTATTTAACCTCTTAATCATGTAAAGCACATTGAATCACCTTGTTGTTGAAAGTCTGCTATACAAATAAAATTACCTTGCCTTGTTCCGGATCAGTCTTTTCAGCTACCTCTTCACCTGACTTCTAGAGACAGACTAGTGGAACAGGGAGGCAAAGGGAGCAGCAGCATCTCCTGACTTGGTGGAAGACAAAGTTGTGGAAGCAGGAGAGTCACTGAATGAGGTGGAAGATGAAACACCCGAGGCGTGACAGGAAAGATGAAGGTCAGAGGAGTGTGGGGTGTCTGTTTGGCTGGGGATATGAGAAAGATGCTGAGCTTGTTACTGCACTGAAACTGTTGAAGAATGTCTTCAGTTCATTGGCTCTATCCAGGCTTCCATCTATCCAATCTTTCCTGTGCTTAAAGGCTGTGATCTTATTCATCCCTGACCACACATCTCTGGTATTGTTCCTCTGTAGTTTGCTCTCCAGCTTCTTCCTGTATGCCTCCTTGATGTCTCTAATCTTGAGTTAAAGTTGCTTCTGTATACTCTTTAATAACTCCCTGTCTCACTCACTGAAGGCTCTTTTTTCTTGTTTAACAGCTTCTTCAGGTCACTGGTGATCCATGGTTTGTTTTTAGGGAAGGATCCAACTGTTCTGGTGGGGGTGAGCTGTCCACACAGAAGTTTATATAATCAGTCACACACTCAGTCATGGTACTGATGTCCTCTCCATGTGCTTGGCAAAGTGCCATCCAGTTTGTGGCCTCAAAACAAACTTGCAGGGCTTCTTCACCTTCCTGTGACAAAGTTATCTTTGTCACGGGTTGCCTCCGAACAAGTTGTTTATATTCTGAGCAGAGAAAACATGACTGTGATCTGATTGTCGCAGAGGAGCTCTTGCATTGGACATGTATGAATCCTTTACATTTGCCTAAAGCCAACCCAACCTCTTTCTTTCTCTGGTAGAGTACCTGACAAACTATTGAAATATTGGAAGTGTAGAAGAGAGCAAGCATGATCACCAGATATTGCCACAAAAACATTGGGGTGCTGCACTTGCAGCTTATCGACAATGGAACCGATGACATCACATGCATTGTTGGTAACTGCTAAAGGTGGATTGCAAATTGTTGTCAAAATAAAGCTGGTGAACTATCTTGGTAAATAATATGGACGAAAACTTACTGCCAAGAATTCAGTATCTGAGCTGCAGAGACAACACTTCAGAGTAACATGTCCTGGATGACACAATCTGTTGTTGACAACCACTGCTACTCCACCTCTCTTTCTTTTCCTGCTACTCTACAGATCTCTTTCTGCTAGTATAATCATGAATCCTGTCAGAAAGACATTGGAGTTGGGATATGATCTTGCAGCCACGACTCAGTGAAAAATATAATACTGTATTCCCGATACGCTGACTGAGTACTTGTAAGGGCTTGGAGTTCATTCATCTTGTTAGCCAGTGATCTTACTTTGCCCATTATGATTGATGGAAGAGATGGTTTGGAGACACGCTATTCATTGATGAATCCATGTGACTTCTGACCTGCGTGCCGGGAAACAAACCACTTTGAAAACCTTCGAAGTACAACAGTCTACCCAGCGTCAGTTTGTGTACCCAGCCTGGGTGAGATTAGAATTGTTCCAAGACAATTCTTTATGATGGTGATTCTCAGCAGTCAGGCCTGCAACCGGGACCGAGGTTCTAAAGAACCCTGCACGGTTTTGTTTCTCCCTTTTCCTAAACTACAGACACATTTTGCTCCCCTCTTTGTGTTCTGGACCTCCCTTAAAGCAAAGTAGGACTGAACCAGTTCATTTATCCTAATCTTGTGTCTGGGCAGATAAATAGGGAAAATATAGTTCATAACGAGTTAGCGATAGTTCATTGTTGGGTTAAGTGTTTTAAGCGCTGAACCTGTTGGCTCATTTAGAGTCGCTGCACGCATTAGTTTGTGAGCTGTTTTATTTGCTGTGTGTTTTAAACTGGTTTTTATCTTGAGCAGATCCCACTCTGTCTGTCTTCCTCGTTCTATCCGCTCTCTTGATCTCTGATCACAGGGTCTCCAGAGTTGGCCTCGGTCCGACCTGTGTTAGCTGGTATGTTAGCTGAAAGGTTATGTTCAGTGTTCTTTGTCTGTTAGTTAAAGCTGTGGTCTTCCACATGGACACTACACAATGTGCTCTGCCCCATTTTAGCAAAAGCTAGTTTTATGGCCCTTCTGTCCCCTTACATTCTGTGCGCTTCCCTTTATCTTGGCCCAGGGATAATGTCCCTTGTCCTGCAGGCTATCTCTTACTTGAGCCCCCTGGAGTGAGGGAGCACCCACCTCCCTTTCTGAACAAACCTTACCATCCCCTCCCCTGCTGAAAGGGGAGCCGTCTGTTTGTCCCCAATCGCCTTGGTGTTAATTGTGTTGTTTAATTTACACATATTATTGATTTTCTAAGATTGGTAGTAGTTAGTTACATGCTTTAGAATAGATGGGAATTATTGACGAAATGTTTTGGCTGTAAGGTTGATCTATTTTCTTAATAAATTCCCCTTTGCTTAAAGATAAGTTTTTTGTGATTACTTGGTGTAAGCGTACAATTATTGTCCACAGCGTTTTGAACTACCTTTCAGAAGAGACTGGATGTCTGGAATTACAAGTGCTTTTCGTGAAGGATTAATTAAGAGCAACAGTAACAAATTAACAGTATAAATCCTTCCAAATTCACAGCATCAAAAACTACAAACAATACCAGCCAAAAAAATGCAATCTTTCTTCAAGAAAACAAAGGAACCAATGTCTGAAAAAACAAAACTCTTTATGTAGCCAGCAGAGCCACTACAACATGCAGCCAGCTCACACCACCTGCACTCAAGGGGGCCATTTTAGGACTAAGCTGAATTTCCTGATGAGCTTATCTACACTCAACAAAAATATAAACGCAACACCTTTGTTTCTGCTCCCATTTTTCATGAGATGGACAAAATATCTAAAATTCATTCCAGATACACAATATTAGCATTTCTCTCAAACATGTGTGATAGTGAGCACTTCTGCTTTGCTGAGATAATCCATCCCACCTCACAGGTGTGCCACATCAAGATGCTGATCTGACATCATGATTAGTGCACAGGTGTACCTTATACTGCCCACAATAAAAGGCCACCCTGGAATGTGCAGTTTTGTCCCACAGCAAAATGCCACAGATGCCACAAGCATTGAGGGAGCGTGCAATTGGCATGCTGACAGCAGGAATGTCAACCAGATCTGTTGCTCGTGCATTGAATGTTCATTTCTCCACCATAAGCCGTCTCCAAAGGCGTTTCAGAGAATATGGCAGTACATCCAACCGGCCTCACAACCGCAGACCACGTGTAACCACACCAGCCCAGGACCTCCACATCCAGCAAGTTCACCTCCAAGATCGTCTGAGACCAGCCACTCAGACAGCTGCTGAAACAATTGGTTTGCATAACCAAACAATTTCTGCACAAACTGTCAGAAACCGTCTCAGGGAAGCTCAACTGCATGCTCGTTGTCCTCATCGGGGTCTTGACTTGACTCCAGCTCGTCGCCGTAACAGACTTGAGTGGGCAAATGCTCACATTCGATGGCGTCTGGCACGTTGGAGAGGTGTTCTCTTCACGGATGAATCTCGGTTTACATTGTTCAGAGCAGATGGCAGGCAGCGTGTGTGGCGTCGTGTGGGTGAGCGCTTTGCTGATGTCAATGTTGTGGATCGAGTGGCCCATGGTGGTGGTGGGGTTATGGTATGGGCAGGCATCTGTTATGGACGAAGAACACAGGTGCATTTTATTGATGGCATTTTGAATGCAAAGAGATAGCGTGATGAGATCCTGAGGCCCATTGTTGTGCCATACATCCATGAACATCACCTCATGTTTCAGCAAGATAATGCACGGCCCCATGCTGCAAGGATCTGTACACAATTCTTGGAAGCAGAAAATGTCCCAGTTCTTGCATGGCCAGCATACTCACCGGACATGTCACCCATTGAGCATGTTTGGGATGTGCTTGACCGGCGTATACGACAGCGTGTACCAGTTCCCACTAATATCCAACAACTTCGCACAGCCATTGAAGAGGAGTGGACCAACATTCCACAGGCCACAATTGACAATCTGATAAACTCTATGCGAAGAAGATGTGTTGCACTGCATGAGGCAAATGGTGGTCACACCAGATACTGACCGGTTCTGAGTCCCCAGACCCCCAATAAAGCAAAAAACTGCACATTCCAGGGTGGCCTTTTATTGTGGGCAGTATAAGGTACACCTGTGCACTAATCATGATGTCAGATCAGCATCTTGATGTGGCACACCTGTGAGGTGGGATGGATTATCTCAGCAAAGCAGAAGTGCTCACTATCACACATGTTTGAGAGAAATGGTAATATTGTGTATCTGGAATGAATTTTAGATCTTTAAGTCCATCAGAAAAATGGGAGCAGAAACAAAGGTGTTGCGTTTATATTTTTGTTGAGTGTATATGCCTGAAAACATAAATTTACATCTCTAGATCATGAATGGTTGAGGAATAAATATTTGCTTATTTTTTTTCTCGAGCTTCAGAGGTTCTCCTTCCAGCAGTGCAACTACCCTTAACACAGAGCAGTAACTACAGTGAGTACATTAAAACATTAATTTATCTGAATTACCAAGTCAATGTTCAGAATCAAATGGTCTTGTCAGACTCCCAAATCCAATTCAGTGTCAACCAGTACAAAGCTGGTAAAGACATATTCCAAAAGACCTAAAATTGTAATTGCAATGAAAAGTGATTCTTCAAGGTATTGATTCTGGTGTGAAAGGAAATGCATGTGACACATTTCAGATATTTTACTTTAAAAAGTAATGAAAAACAATTACGGAATAGACAATTATTTACGACTTTGTCTTGGTCTATCACCTAAAAAAAACGTATGTAACCCACTAAGTAAAACTGGGTTAGAATGCCAACCAATAAAAAAGGGTATTTATTTTTATTTGAAAATTGAATTAATGTTCTCATTTTTAGGTTTAAATAAAGCTGTATTTTTTTTTGTCAAATAGTGACATTGCAATTTTCACTCTTAGCTAACTCCTGTAGAACTTTTGTCTTGTACCATAAGTTGTAGGTAAAGGTAATTATTGCACACCCGGAGAGACCAGTGCTCCCGGACAAGGTGTTCTTTAGCCGAGGAGAAAGCAAACATGACCTATGATGAGCTATTTATTCTTTTGGAGCACTTTTGAAGCAAAATGTGTAATTTCAGTTCGAACTGTTTTAGAAGATAAACAAATTGCATACAAAGTTGTCATGCACAAGCTAGAAGAACTTTTAAATGATCAAAAATAACATTTTAGTTCTTTTTTCTTGTTACACCTAATGCCTCTCGGCAAGCTAACTGATCCCCTGTGAATGGTGGTTTACTATAATTTGGTCAAGATCAGCGAATGTGAAGTTCATATCAGTTCAACCATTTGTTTTATGTTAGTGAGTCTGAAAGAGACTCAGCTTGTTTGAGATGCATATCATTGCTATATTTTGTGTTTTATGCAGAGAAAAGAAATACAAAGTAGATATGGCCTTTGACGCCAAGCCAGCAATAATGATCATATGAATCAAGTAGATTGCGAGCCTCCCGGCTGACCTCTGCAAACCCAGATCCTCACTGCCACAGAGGAACCTGGACAAACAGTTTACATGGTGGTAGCAATGTACCAGTTGCTTGCAATGGTGCCAACATTGAGCATCAGAACTTCAAAAATGCATTGTGACTTAACTGATCTTCGACTGAATGACTTCTGAGCATTTTAGAGTCATTGAAATAATGAGGATTCCCAAATTATCAAACTGAACCTTGACTAGAATGAAACTGCCTTTAACATTATAAATATCCAGATTGTGAACTGAGAAATTCAATAAGAATTTGTTTTTTTTGTGTCTGTGTGTCTCTAAAGGGCCCAATCTATTTAGTCATATTGCAAATCACTTTTTGGGGATGTTGCCAATGCAAATGTTTTCCAGTTAAGTGCAAATTAAAGTTGCTGTTCACTCAAAACATGTCTCTTTGTGTCTATGCACTTTGCAATTATCTTAGCTAATTATGAACTTAGAGTGACACATATCCAATGTGAGCTACACTTGCATTAAATAGATTACATTTTGGCAAAACATGGCAAAAGTTTGAAAGATTCAAGGGGTATGAATAGCTTATATAATGCCTTGTGTGTGTCTTGAAAAACTTCAATTCATCCTGAATTAAATCTGACAAATATGAGTTTACTTCTTTAGCTTCTCTATGTTGCTAGTGGGAGAGTCATGGTTTTATTTCATAGAGACAGGCACACCTGTCGAGGGAGCTCGGACACAGCTTCACCAATTTATAAAATGTGGTGAATGTGACTTTTTGGTCAACAAACCTTAATTGAAATTACAAACTACTGCTACACCTGAAAGAACGCACAGCAGACATGCGTGTGGTAAAACGGTGGATGAAAATTTTGAGATTACATACATACTGATCATTTCATTAGAAAGAGTAAAGTTGGGTCTGTGTTTCTGGGCAGCAGATGTATCTCAGCTGCTCAGTCTCTATGAAAAGAACTGACAACCTTGAAACATCCAAAGACGGTAGACTTCAGAGTGACTGTCCATGCTAATATCCTTGACGTCGGATCTTCTAGGCTGTTAAGACTGCAAATGTCACCTACCTCCTCTTGAACTTGTTTAAGGGTCAAGTTGCAAGAGTCTGTGCATGTGAACGTTTAGCCATCTGAGTTATGTAATGTTAAGCAGAAACTTAGCCTATACTATAGGCTAATTTGTCCTTTAAAATTAATGTGTTAAAAAAAAAACTTGTATCCTATTTATTTTTTTAATTCCGACTTTTAACACTGCTGTTATCTGAAAGATAAAACACCACAAATTAACAAGTAAAAACATACTAAAAGCTCTTGATCCTTCATAACTTTTGAATTCAATTGCCTTGGCTCTTTCTGTCAGAGCTCATTTGAAGTCCTTCTGAACACTGATGATCAGAGCCCTCCAGGGTCAGAAAAGATGCGGTTCTCCGCCGTGACGGAAAAACTTTTTGATCTTAAAACTGAAGTTGGTCCTGCTTCTTCCCTCAGCTGAATGCTAGTTTTGATTAAATATCAATTTCCTTGACGGTCACACTTCATTATACAGGTTATCTATCTCTTGTGTGATAGCAAGATGAATTTTCAGCATTAGAGTTCTCATTGATGTTCTTTTTTATTTCCACCCTAAACAAAGTACCATTGCTTACTAAATGCCACATATAACAGAGTCAGAGTGACATAGTTTGGTTGAAAAATCCTTGGATGCTTGTCAAACAGCTGCTTGCAAAGCAGACTAGGGTTATGCCGATGGACGATATCATCGAGCGGCAGACAGGCAGAGAGAGGCAGATGAGTGCGTGCCACGCCTGTAAGTACCGTTTCACCTCTGTTTTGAGAAGCGAGTGAGGATCGCCGCACACCTTGCGCTATGCGCACTATGAGTCAAGGGTGCGATGGATATTGGTGCCTGTCTTTTGTTTTCCAGCTGTTTTCGGCTTCAGGGGGGCATAGCACTCCAAGTGTGGAGACGTGAGAGCGTCAAAGGAGATCAGCTATTCGCCTGTCAGCCGACACAGGGGAGGAGCGCGTTGTGGAGCTGCTCGGTGGGAAGAACTTATTGTAAGGCTGTTACCTGGGAGGAGAACAACCTGGAGTAGTAGGTGGATCCTTATGGGTGACTGAGGACAAAATCCGGACATTAAATTTAATTTCTTTTTTTAACTTTTTAGCATCAGCGACTGGTCCACCATGAAAATAAATTGTTGTGCTTTACAGCTCGGTTCATCAGTCTCTTTTTTTTCCCTTACGTGCAACCGAGTGCCAGTATTGAAAAGACCGGGTGAGTACAGTAGATCCCATTTAGAAGTTGCCACTTCATTCACGCTTTCAGTGATTCACGCAGCTGCGTGAAACGTATTACAACTTATAATGTATTAGTATAGTAAAATAGCCAAAGTACAGTTAACGAAATTAATTTTTTTGCTACTTTTTAAGTATAAAATTTTTTTAGGCCTATGTAAAGAGATATAGTTTAAAGAAAGAAAAAAAAGTACCCCCCACCACTGGACGGATCGTCCATCGCGATGTTTTACTGTAAAGATCATCAACTGCCAATTTGGGAGACATCGACCAACCCTAAAGCAGACTGTTTCAGGCAGTGTTGTATAAGTTCCACATTATAACCATCTTAAACTAAGGTCACTCATGGTCTAAGGTAACTGCACTGCCTTAAGTAAAAACTGACGCAGTATCACCTTTCTCCATTTGACAATGTAGCATACAAGATTTGATCACCAGCTAAGCTAGGATTTCCCTGATATTTTTCATCATGTCAAGAAATTCCATAGTATTAGCAACAAAGCTCTCATATACACCCATGTGTACTGTACATATATGCAACTGCTATGTACAACAGGCATCTCCAACTTTGGTCTCCAACACAAGAGCTACTGTCATGCAGGTTTTAGATGCATCCCTGCTCCAACACAGGAGAATCAAATATTTTAATTGAATTACCTCTGCAGCATTCCATCAAGTTTGGCAAAGGCCTGCTAACGAGCCATTCATTTGATTCAGCTGTGTTGGAGCAGAGATGCACCTAAAACCTCCCGGACAGTAGGTCTTGAGGACCAGGGTTGGAGACCTCAAATGTACACAATATCTACTCAAATATCATAGCAATGACTCGGTGATACTTTTTCTCATGCATCTCTATGCAAAAGCTCTGTCTGCGCGGATGAAGACTCACTCCCAAAATGCTGGAGGCTTAAACGGAAAATGACACTGAAGGCATTACTGAATTACCCAGAAAGTAGATAATGTTGTCAGATTTACTTTACAGTTAAATCATCTGGCTGGGGGCACACAAAAAATGTTAAGAATTAAAATTCAGTTTGTGGATGCATCCCTTCCTGAGGCAATTGGTACTTAAAATATGTGACAGGACTTGTCCACATGATCTTCCACAAAATTCCCTTAATTTCTTGAAGTGTAAACTACTATTAGGGCTCTATAGTCAGACCAATTTGGACGTAAATGTGAATTAATTTCTACCAGTCATTTGAGAAAACAAAAATGTCTCCAACACTGAATGTCTCCCTGTGGTTCAACAACAGACACCCATTAAGCCCATATTGTGGTCTACACCAATCAGATGTGGCCTCTGATTAGCTGTTGTCCAGTTGTTCATGTGCGTGTCTATGCTGTGTGGTGTCAGAGAGAGGTGGGCAAGCAAGGCTGGTCAGATAAACAGAGTGGATACAGAATGAATATAAAATAAGGAAAAGTTCAGGCCTGAACTGTCTGAAAATTCTTATCAATGCAATGACATGGAGGCATCGACCTCCCAAGTTATGTGTGTCGCACTATTGGGGATGTGGTGGTTTTAACACCCTCATTTTGTTGGGATCCTGTGTTTTGCTGGTGTTTTGCTGTGTGTTTGCTCTCCTACCTTCTCCGCAGGTGCGTGGCTGATTGGCGGCAGGTGCAGCTAATCTGGACTCAACATCTCCAGCTTTAAAGGAGGGATGGGAGCTGCAAGCTGACGCCAGACTGTCCTCGCTGCAGGCGTGGTAAACACGGCCAACTTAGCTCTAGGAGTTATTCTTGAAGATACTTTTTGAGTGCTAATACTTTCCCTGGCTCCCTCGCAGACCCTGATCCAAATTCCTCCGTCCTCCTGGGTTTTCTCCTCTGATCTCCGCTCCGCCAGAAAGAATCCCTGGAAACCACTTACCTGTTACTTTGGATATCCTCCTGGTCAGCCTCTGCACCGTTGCCTCCGCTGGTCTGTCTGTTCCCCATCCGCCTGCCAGGCTGCCTGCTCCACCTGCAAACGCACACAGCCAAGACCTCCGTCAGTCTCGACCAACCTCTGGTACAGGATCTTACTTACCTTACTTCCATTTCCTGGCGATCTACCTGGGACAATTCACATTTACTATTTGTGAATAAACCTCATTTTATCATATCCAACCAACTGCCCAGTGTTCTGAGTTTGTTGCTGCTTTTGAGTCCTGAAACCCCGGAAACACAACACACTTTTCTGAGTGAGTTTCCAAAGTTTTACTCAAAAACACCAAGCCCAGTCTATTCGTGATGCGTATTGATAATTATGTTATATTTGGATCAGATCACCAGACGAGGCTGAGATGATAATCTAGTTTGACATTGCCTACAATATTGCAAAAAAGGCAAGGCAAAAAATGTTTATTTGTAAAGCACATTTTCAGCAACAAGAGGATTTAAAGTGCTTTACATGAAGAACTTCCCTTCACTAAGTTCAAGTGAAAGTGAATGTAGTGAAATGTTCAGTTTGAGATGTTCATAAGTTTGGCCCTTAAAGATATTTGTACTTATAATTTAGATTTTTCATTTATTTTATCTTGAGATGCTTTTACGGTGCACCTGGCATGAAATTCCCCGTGACGTTTGGGCCCTTTTTAGTCACACTCTAAGTACCTTAATACTGTATCAAAGGATTGTTAGCCATAGCTCAGCCTTGTTGTAGAATTGCAGCCCCTACTAGGTGGCCCTTCTTTTAGAATCAGCCATGCGCCTCTATTGTCAATTGAGTCTCTAACGTCCGCATCTGATGAAACATTGACAGACATGCATTTGCGCACCACAAATTGCCCAAATTCCAATATTACCCTATGTATGAAATGTAATTAGGTTTAGGCCTAATTATATTGTGTGTTGAACAATAATCTGTTTAAAAATTACAAGCCTAATAAAATATTTGATCATCCATCCACACATCCATCCGTCCTCATTACGTCTCTAGCTTCACCCCGACACTAACGGCTCAGTTATCGGCTACTGTTATGGCGACTGTAATGGCATTTCAATTTGATCCGGAATCTGATCCGGACGGCGAGGCACCTGAGGAGGAACCAGAAAGGTAGAGGACGTCTTCTACAGGTGATCCAGACAGAAGTGCTATGCACGGAGGGAAGGGGCTGTGTGTGTGTGTGTATTTGTGTGCGAGAGACACGTGAGTGACAGAGACGAAAAGAGAGCAGAGAATGAATGCGCTGCATGTTTTAAATAGCGTAAAAAAGAAAAATGAAACACAATATGTGACGGTCGGTGTTGATTTTTTATTGGTCGGTGTTGAATCTGTGGCGGTCAGAGTTTAATCTGTGGCGCACCGCCACAGATTCGTCTCTGTGGGAAACACTGGTATATAACAGCTGAAGGACATTATTGCGGAAATATAGGCTACTTACTTGTATAGGGATATTTGCTGGTTCATGGAGGGTTGGTATTGATCATGGTAAAAGTTTAAGACGATCTGCGAATCCACTGCTGTATTGTCCCAAGTTAATAAAACATTTGTCAGAGAAATGTTTGCCACAAACGACCAGGCGCTTCGGGACTCGGTCGGGTACATTCCCTGCATAAATAAAGTTCATCCACAAGCTTTTCAGTGGCTCGGAAGAGGGGAGGACAGTGTTGATGCGGTCTGGACTCCATCTTGTCGGTTAGTTGTTAGCCTTTTACCGTAGCTCTCGTTGTTTAGGTTGTAATTCAATTCAATTCAAAATTCAAAATTACTTTATTAATCCCAAAGGGAAATTAAACGTTGTTGTAACTCATTATGCAAGTTCCTTCAAAGATTTGTTGTAGATGCTGATGGCTGTGGGTAGGGATGATCTCCTGTAGCGCTCTGCAGATCTGAAGAAGCCTCTGACTGAAGACGCTCTGTAGTTGTATGACAGTCTGATGTAGAGGATGCTCAGGGTCTATGGCGTCTTCTTTTCAACTCATCAGGGTTTTGTGGCTGTAGTTGATGTATTATTTGAGCTTTTGTGATGTTAATCAGCTGCTGCCAGTTGTAAACCACCTTGTTGCCATGGTTATGCATCATAACAAATGTTCAAAAATAAAAAGTATCAGCAGAAATCCTTCTAGCTGCACAGCATTCAAAACCAGAGAGAACAGTTGTCCACAAAAACAATGTTTCTACCAGAAATGGAAGAATTAAAGTTTTAAAAAAGAAAAAAAGATGAACCAAAGTAACAGAGCTACTCCAACATGCTGCCACCTTGAGCGGCGCAATTCCGGAATTGTACCCCGGAATAATCCGCACCGCCGGGGGAGGGACTTGGTGACTGTAGTTCAGAGAAGGGGGTAATTGGCTGGAACTCAGTGATGACATACACTACCGTTCAAAAGTTTGGGGTCACATTGAAATGTCCTTATTTTTGAAGGAAAAGCACTGTACTTTTCAATGAAGATAACTTTAAACTAGTCTTAACTTTAAAGAAATACACTCTATACATTGCTAATGTGGTAAATGACTATTCTAGCTGCAAATGTCTGGTTTTTGGTGCAATATCTACATAGGTGTATAGAGGCCCATTTCCAGCAACTATCACTCCAGTGTTCTAATGGTACAATGTGTTTGCTCATTGGCTCAGAAGGCTAATTGATGATTAGAAAACCCTTGTGCAATCATGTTCACACATCTGAAAACAGTTTAGCTCGGTACAGAAGCTACAAAACTGACCTTCCTTTGAGCAGATTGAGTTTCTGGAGCATCACATTTGTGGGGTCAATTAAACGCTCAAAATGGCCAGAAAAAGAGAACTTTCATCTGAAACTCGACAGTCTATTCTTGTTCTTAGAAATGAAGGCTATTCCATGCGAGAAATTGCTAAGAAATTGAAGATTTCCTACAACGGTGTGTACTACTCCCTTCAGAGACAAGCACAAACAGGCTCTAACCAGAGTAGAAAAAGAAGTGGGAGGCCGCGTAGCACAACTGAGCAAGAAGATAAGTACATTAGAGTCTCTAGTTTGAGAAACAGACGCCTCACAGGTCCCCAATTGGCATCTTCATTAAATAGTACCCGCAAAACACCAGTGTCAACATCTACAGTGAAGAGGCGGCTGCGGGATTCTGGGCTTCAGGGCAGAGTGGCAAAGAAAAAGCCATATCTGAGACTGGCCAATAAAAGAAAAAGATTAAGATGGGCAAAAGAACACAGACATTGGACAGAGGAAGACTGGAAAAAAGTGTTGTGGACGGATGAATCCAAGTTTGAGGTGTTTGGATCACAAAGAAGAACGTTTGTGAGACGCAGAACAACTGAAAAGATGCTGGAAGAATGCCTGACGCCATCTGTTAAGCATGGTGGAGGTAATGTGATGGTCTGGGGTTGCTTTGGTGCTGGTAAGGTGGGAGATTTGTACAGGGTAAAAGGGATTCTGAATAAGGAAGGCTATCACTCCATTTTGCAACGCCATGCCATACCCAGTGGACAGCGCTTGATTGGAGCCAATTTCATCCTACAACAGGACAATGACCCAAAACACACCTCCAAATTGTGCAAGAACTATTTAGAGAAGTAGCAGGCAGCTGGTATTCTATCGGTAATGGAGTGGCCAGCGCAGTCACCAGATTTGAACCCCATTGAGCTGTTGTGGGAGCAGCTTGACCGTATGGTACGCAAGAGGTGCCCATCCAACCAATCCAAATTGTGGGAGCTGCTTCTAGAAGCTTGGGGTGCAATTTCTCCAGATTACCTCAACAAATTAACAGCTAGAATGCCAAAGGTCTGCAATGCTGTAATTGCTGCAAATGGAGGATTCTTTGACGAAAGCAAAGTTTGATGTAAAAAAAATCTTATTTCAAATACAAATCATTATTTCTAACCTTGTCAATGTCTTGACTCTATTTTCTATTCATTTCACAACGTATGGTGGTGAATAAGTGTGACTTTTCATGGAAAACACAAAATTGTTTGGGTGACCCCAAACTTTTGAACGGTAGTGTATGCCAAAACGTGAGGTCATATGCCGAACTCCAAAACAGCCCGTTTCTGAGTGCTAATTTCCCTATGTAGGCAGACATACCAGGGGACAAAGGAAACACTAATCAGTCATTTTAACCCCTTAGGGGACATAGGTAGGCTGAGGAAACTAACAAATATGACCATAAAACTCAAAAAATGCAAATTTCATGCAAGGGGCACTTTAAGTTTAATTTCAGCTCATTCAAACACTTTCAGTAAATTACATGCCTTGTACAATTCTAACTCAAATGAAAAAAATATGCTTTCTAGATTGTTAATAAATCATGTACAAGTCAATAAATGGTAAATGGCCTGCATTTGTATAGCGCTTTTTCAGGCAGAGGACCACAAAGCGCTTTACACTACATTCAGTCATTCACCCATTCACACACACATTCACACGCTGATGGTGACAAGCTACTACATTGTAGCCACAGTTGCCCTGGGGCACACTGACAGAGGCGAGGCGCCACCGGGCCCTCTGACCACCACCAGCTGTTATTATTGTTGTTCCTATTGAATAGTGACTTTAAAAGAATAGACCTGTAAAACTGCAACGTTAAATGCGATGCAGCCAAAATTTGGGTACACCTACCTTTTGTACTGGTGCTCCTAAGAAAAAAAGGCACACCAGGGCAAAATGTTTGTCTAGGGCCCTGACTAAGTTTACTGCAACAGCATCTTCACAGGTCTGCCTAAAAAGTCAATCAGACAGCTGCAGCTGATTCAGAACGCTGCCGCTCGCGTCCTCACTAGAACCAGGAAAGTAGAGCACATCACCCCAGTTCTAAAGTCCTTACACTGGCTCCCTGCAGCTCAGAGAATGGACTTCAAAATACTTTTACTAGTTTATAAATCATTACATGGCTTAGCACCAAAATATGTTGAAGACCTGTTGTCACGGTACCAACCACCAAGACCACTCAGGTCCTCCAACTCTAGCCTACTAAACATCCCTAGACTCAGAACTAAACATGGAGAAGCAGCTTTCAGTTTTTATGCTCCCCTTATCTGGAACAAACTTCCTGACGAGTGTAGAGATGCTGAAACTCTGAACTGCTTTAAATCGAGACTAAAAACCCATCTGTTTAGAATTGCCTTCGAGTAAATGCTTGATGTCATATGTATGAAATGTGTTCATGCTCTCTTGCTTTTTTTTGATCTTTCGCTTTATTGTGTATCATGTGTAATGTGTGTTTCTTTTATGTGTTTTTTTTTTTAAATCACCAAATGATCTAAAGCACCTTGAATTACCCTGCTGTTGAAAGTGTGCTATACAAATAAAATTGCCTTGCCTTGCCTTGCCTAAGTGATATTTTTTATGCGCCACCGTACAATGCTAGATCGGAAACAGTATAACAGTAGCTTAAACAAGAAGCAGTTCTAAATTTCGTTCACACAGGTTGAATTTAATGTTCACTGTTTACCATGTAATTATGAACTAAATACACCGTGTAATAAACAATTAACTAAATAAATTACCATTGTTATGTGCCAATTAGCTAATCATGTGTCAGTCACACTTATGTAATTGAATAGCATTTGCAGCCTGGCCTTCGTCAGTTTATATGAATCTGATTACATATATACTGTTCTCCTTGCTCACATAGCCTGCACTTTAATTCCCCTACTTTAATTGTAAATTTGAAATCTTTCTCCCAGGAGAGGAACAAGGTAAAACGTAGGTACAACATAGGTACTGTGAAAAAATCATGCCCTTGTGTGGCCTGGCTGAAGACCTTTCTAGCCACGCCTGAGAAGGCAAATGAGCGTGTCTCTT
Source organism: Valencia hispanica (assembly GCA_963556495.2). Taxonomy (NCBI): domain Eukaryota; kingdom Metazoa; phylum Chordata; class Actinopteri; order Cyprinodontiformes; family Valenciidae; genus Valencia; species Valencia hispanica. Next base: position 33,954,260 of record OY747705.1, read on the forward strand.
GCTCCTCGCCTTCATGGAACAGTGGTTATACACATAACCTAACGTTCCTTTTCAGTCAATTTATTCAGTACAGTGTAAGTCCTATGGGACATATTAAAATGCCCCATGAGCAGCTATCAAGAGCCACCATCGGAGCCGACTCACCACCAGGTAGTGGTCAGTGGACAGCTCAGCCCCTTTCTTCAGAGTGTCCAAAACATGCGGCCACAGATCAAATGAAACAACAACCAAGTTGATAATCGAGGTGCAGCCTAGGGTGTCCTGGTGCCAAGTGCACATATGGACACCTTTATGCCTGCATGAACATGGTATTGGTCATGGACATAACAAAACGCCGCTCATATTCAGATCGAGGGGGCATTCCACCCAACCACACCTCTCCAGGTCTCACTGTCATTCCCCACGTGAGCGTTGAAGTCCCCCAGCAGAACAAGGGAGTCCCCGTGAGGAGCACGTACCAGCACCCCCTCCAAGGACTACAAAAAGGGTGGGTAATCTGATCTGTCGTTTGGCGCTTAATCACAAACAACAGTCAGGACCCGTCCCCCCACCCGTAGGTGAAGGGAGGCTACCCTCTTGTTTACCGGGGTAAACCCCAACGTACAGGTGCCGAGATGGGGGGCAACAAGTATGCCCACCCCAGCTCGTAAAAATCTGTTAAAATCCATATTGATCTGCCATTTTATATGCTATTAAATTACAGAGCACCTAACCCTTTATAAAGAGCAACTCACTCCCAAATCAACTTTTTTTGCTGATAAACTGTATAAATGAGTGTCTAAAAGTGCTGTTTACATGTCTTGTCATTATTTTTTGTATTTTTGTACATTTTAATAAAAATATTCATTTTCTACCAAAAACTGTCTTCAGGTTAAAACGCTACACTGCACTTGGATTTGAATCGGCATTGCTAAGCACTCTGCAGTGATGGCTGACGACAGCTACCCTGCCGCTGTGGGGTATAAAACAAGTCAATTCTCGGTCACACCTCCGTTGCGAGTTGGAGTTGGAATAGCAAGCAAGTATGTAAGTCTCACA